>LGRX02020619.1:0-25915 GCA_001247695.2 Cymbomonas tetramitiformis
GCTGGCTGACCCCAAATCTCCGGTTTTCTTAAAGGTGAGTGATTACTGTACTGGGCTAAAGCTAATCAAGCTGCCAGGACAATTGAAGTAAACTCAGCCACTTTGAGGCTGGTCAGCAGAGCTGAGTTCAGCGGTCGGGATGCAAGCACGGAAGAATCCCGAAGTGAATTGTAAGCCGTCTGTTGCAAATTGAGCACCACCAGGCCCAAGTGGGCAAGGTGGATCCACAGCAGAAAGTAAAGCAACTGAAGAACCGAGACAAGCAGAGTCCCACGGCGGTTTGAGCATTGAAGAAGGAGACAAAAGAACTCCATCATCTGGCGGCCAATCACGGATGCCTGCAGCACCAAGTGGTGGAATCGAAGCAGAGAAATCTCCAGCAAACCGACGGACGGTGGCTCCGGGATCAACCAGGCCCCTGTCACCACCGCCCACGGCAACCAGAGATGCCGTAGCGCTGGCCAGCAGAGAACAACAAAGCACCGAAGACATCAAAGCACACCGGAGAAAGCTCGGCGGAGTCCGCGGACGGCACACCGGAGTCAGACTGCCTACTGTCGATGCTCCCCCGTCAGCAAGGTTAGAGTCAGAGCCATGCCCAAGAGTGCCGAAGGAGCCAAAAGCCACTCGCTGCCCGCCGTCAGACTCATTGTCAGAGCCTTGGTCATTGTCAGAGACTTCAGAGCCAATGTCAGAAGCCTCAATCCTCATGCCAGCAAACAGCGGAGCCGGTGCAGAGTCGCCAAGCTGGAGTGACGGGACAGAGCCAGGCAAGCCGAGAGAGCCAGGGACAACTACTGGCGGGTCATGAGCCGCAGGCACACCACCAGCCACGAGTGCAGAGGGATGCCGAACCGCAGGCGGTGGCGGAATCGAGCCCTGTGCACCCGAGTGGAATGTGGCCAGACCAAACTTAGCCATGCCGTCCTCGTCAGCTGCCGCATCCTGAGCGGAAGCCGCCGCATCCTGAAAGTGCCGCAGAGATGTGGGCTCAGCCGTCACAAAAGAACATGCTGACAGCTCGCACACCTCTGGGCGACCCTCCATCGTGCAGAGCGACTCGAAGGCATGCTCATCCCCAGCGTCATAGAACCGCTGGAAACGAACAGCCAGGCAGTCAGTCTCATAGTCCTCAACTGCACCACAATAGTGGGCAGAGTGAGGACCGCCGTTGGGGCATTCAGCATGCCAGTGCTTTAAACCACTTTGTGCACACACCGCATTCTGGCAGCGGGGCACGAAGGCACCACTCTTCTTGTCAAATGAGACAAGAGGAGCGGTGCCAAGTGGTTTAACACCAGCACGATGAAGCTTGGCAGCAGAGCGGGTAAGGTGCTTGCCCGCAGGCGGAGGCCCTTCCCGCTTCTGCCGCTTTAGGTCACGAATGTCCTGCTGCATGCGCTCCAGCTGCTTCTGCAGACTGGACAACGCCGCAGCCAGGTCAGACGCGCCATCGCCGAATGACAGAGCAGAAACACGGGTGTCAGAGACTTTCAGGCCGTGGCGGAACTGCTCCCGCACACGAGCCTGAATAGTCAAGAGAGACACGCCCTGCCGCTGGTCAGCCCGAGCCAAGGAATTAGCCAAGTCACGGTATAGAGCCGAATTGCCGAGAGCCTTGAGAAACTGCCGCTTCACCGCGTCCTCTGGCAAGTTGTGGGAACGCTGAACGTCCCGCAACAGGCCATTGAACTCACGGATGCCACGGTCAGGATCTTCGCTGCTGGGGATGCGAACCACCAGCAGCGACTCAAAAGAGTCAAAGGGTTCTGAGCGTTCCTGGAGCATGCGCACCACCTCAAGGGCAGCGCGCTTGCCATCTCCAGGAACGTCAGACCCAGAGGCCTCAAGCCAGTCACGAGCAGGCGAGCCAGGGCGAGCCAGAAACGTCAGAGCCGAAAGCAGCAATTCATTTGCCTCATGCCTAGCCTCAACAGCCATGTCGGTCAAGTCAAACAGGGGAGCAAATGCCTGTGACTGCAGCAGAAACTGCGTGCGTAGCTCATGCATGACTTGTGAAAAAATGTCGACTGCATCTGTCTCGGTCCCAGCGAAGCGCTCACTTGTCTCCCAGAATTTTAGTGGCAACGGTCTTAGCAACTCTCCTGTCGAAATTTTCCCGAGCCAACTGCTGACACTTCTCAAGAATTTCCCTCGCAGCTGCGGTGGTCGAAGCTGGCAGCCGCGGCGTGTGTGGTGTCGCAGTGTGCTGCGCACCCACATCATCAAAAATCGTTTCTAATCTACGGACGCGAGACCGCGTCATTCTATTTGCTGTGGCAACCATGATGGAGAGACAGGGGAAAGGTTGAGCTAAGCAGGGTGATGGTGTAAGAACTGTCACAGCGGCCAGATGTTTTGTAGAAGTCTCAGCAGAACAGATTGAAAATTACAGGTCGTAAGCGGAAGAATGAGAGCGGCCAAAATGATTGTACAACGTGTGGAGCGACCTCGCCAGGGCCAGTGGCGCACGATGCAAATAAACCCTCGCTGCGACGATACTGCCGTAAAAAAAAACAATCCGTCAACTGCCGATCTCCTGCGCAGCGAAGGCGAGCACAACGTGTGCCGCCATCACCGCCATGCTAAAAGGCCATACCGCGAGAACAATACACCACCGCCCAAGTGGGCGCTCAACCCCTCCTACGTCCTACTTAGCCGAACATGGCAACAGCAAGGCGCTGTGCCATCATCAGAATCACCGGAAAGCCGGTGCGGGCCATAACCTGCGAGAAAGACAGATCCGCTGTCCGGCTAAGCTCGCTGAGCATCAAACTGATAATCACATAACTAGTGTCTGGCCGAGGCTTTTCATGGGGAGACAGACTTTCGCCCCCCCCATAAAATGGGGGTGACTGTCTCTTCCTGTGTCACCCCTCGCCGTGTAGTGTCACTTGCATCTTGCCTGCCGTCAGTTCCGTCCGATAATAAAACACCTAAGTTATTTTATTATCTCATCTTAGACTGTGATATGCTGAGTGGCCTCTGCCTCCCACTCGTTGTTTCTTGCCGGGTTGGCCTATATATATATCCACCCTTTGTATATATGTATTTCGTCCTTCCCGTCAGGTTATGGGCTTGGCCACTTGGTAGTGGTCGCTCATCATTCTCGCCTTCTCTGATCCCGCGACCACCTTGCTTGCGGTCACAACGTCGCCCCTCGCGTCGTTGATCTTCATTTGAGCACCCTTGTCCTCTACACCTCCATCTTGACCCCGTGTGCCTCATCGACACCGGGAATTTCGTCGAGCACCCTGTCCTCGCCCCAACATCTACGCGAGCACCTTTGTCCTCGACGATTTTACTTTGCGCTCTGGCCAGCAGCACCTCAACTGCAGCACAATTGGCTTGTCGCACGACGTTTTTGACGTCACCACCGTTTTCCCCGCGAAAATCTACCCCGATTTGACCCTTCCATCGCTGGATTCGGTTGATTTTTCAAGAAGTTATCTCTCCACTTGGGAACCCTATCTTTTGGTCCGCAGAATTCTGCAGCCTGCTGTCGGCCATGTTTGTTGAGCTCCAACGTGCTCGCATGGCCGCTGTTCGGGATGCCCTTGCGTCCCTTCGGGCGCATCGGCAGCTTTTTACCGCGGATTGTGGTCTGGTGGTGTCTGGTGGTGCTTGTGCACCAGACACCAAAGTCGAGTCCATCGAACCCATCGTCGACATGAGCTTTGACCACTACGAGCTCACCCCGCAGCATCCTCCACTCTCCCCTCCACCCTGCGTGCCCCTTGGCCACTGCCTGGTGGTGTTTGGTGGTGTTGCAGCCATCATCCCGCCGCTTTTCCTCTCTGCTTTCGCGCTTGTGTGCGGCAGAGTGGAGGCACACCTCATCTTCCACCTTCGCCTCTCTCAGAGTGCCCGCGTCACCGCACGCGCTCTGGTGGTGCCGCCCACCCTCGCCCCGCACCGCGTGGGCGTTGGTTGACCGCATCTTGGCGGCGCTCGACTTCATCCACCATCGAGAGCTACGCCGCCATCCACCCTCGACCGCTGGAGCCTAGGATTGCCGGCTGGCCTGCGGGAGTAGCTTATCCCCGCAGCACATGCATGGGCGTAAGCCCCTAGAGCACGCATCTAAAGACCAACGCAGGCGAAGCCACACTAGTTGGGTTGAAAAAGACCCCTTTGCCTTTGGGTCTCACAAGATGTATGTTTCCTTAGGGTTTTGCCTTTGTGCTTGCCGTAGGATGTTAGGCCTGGCCTGGCAAGTTGGCATCGTGGCACCTCACACCTTCAGGGTGAGGTGGTGTCATGGGGAGACAGACTTTCGCCCCCCCCATAAAATGGGGGTGACTGTCTCTTCCTGTGTCACCCCTCGCCGTGTAGTGTCACTTGCATCTTGCCTGCCGTCAGTTCCGTCCGATAATAAAACACCTAAGTTATTTTATTATCTCATCTTAGACTGTGATATGCTGAGTGGCCTCTGCCTCCCACTCGTTGTTTCTTGCCGGGTTGGCCTATATATATATCCACCCTTTGTATATATGTATTTCGTCCTTCCCGTCAGCTTTTTGCTCTCGGAAACCCAGACAATGAAACAATGACTGTACTACTGTACTGTACTACTGTACAGTACAGTGCTAGGATGTCACGGACACGATACGGAAGCAGGGTCAGGCTAGGGGCTAGTCAGAGCCCGTAATAACTAAGCCTAAACCCGAAGTCCAGTATAATTAATATATGTCCCATTGACATTAAAAATCATTGGGCGCGCCTTCTAGATCCGAACCAATGCCCAATTAAATTCTTGCAACATTGGTCCTTGTGGGAGGACCATAATCGATTATGGTCCTCCCACAAGGACCATGGGATAGTAGCCATAGTTGGATGACAGCCCGTGGCTGGCACTCGCGAGAGGTCTACGCGACTGAGTAAAAAATGGTTTCGATTTTCTGAAAAAGTCGTAGAGATCTCAATTATCATTATCTATGAGGACGAGAGGAATAGATGCACCTTCGGTGCGATTAGGTTTTGGTTTACGAATACTTCGCAGAAGTTTTAGCAGTTCCTTTCTAGGGACAAAGTTTGCAGCATCAAAAGAAACTCGCCATCGGCTACTTGGAGCTGTGAGCTTTGCCGACAAGCGGAGGACTCTGGAGTTTACCTACGTACTGGGAATCTTGTTGCGAAAAGCCTGTTTATTTGTTGTGTCCACGAAGCGAGAGAAAGCACCTAAAGTTATCAACAGTATTCTGTGATACAACCAAGCACCATGATTTTCGGTAGAGGAAAAGGTAAAGGTGGCAGTAGAGGCAAAGGTAGTGGGCGCGGAAAAGGAAAAGGTAGCGGTGGTGGTGAACGTGTCGGCAGAGGTAATGTCAAATTGGAGTACGCGGATGTCTTCTTTCAATCTGGTGGAACTGAAGAAACAGACATGACTGACGCTGGGGCGTTAGCAAAAGTCGAAGAAGCGCGCAGTGGACTGTCAGCACCGAACCGGAAGATTGTAATGAGCTTGGGTCTCTTTCCAGGTGACTTTGATAAGGTACGATATATGCTTTACTTTGCGGCGGTTGTTATCTCAATCGTATGCGTTGCCCCATGACCTAAATGCACAGCCGCCCGTTGTTTCCCCTGGCTCCTTAGCTGGTTACCTGTTAATTTTATCGCTGTGCTTCCGAACTCTTCTACCTGATGCACTTAAGAAAAACGATGCTCACAGCACCGACCTCCCTTGAAGAAATAGCCATCATATTATGGTAATAGGTACCGGTAACTATGTAAATTATGCTTCTCTTATCTGATCGGTGCAATCAGAGGCATCCATCCGTGGGCGTCCCCGTATTTGCCTACGAACTTGAACCACCTGAATAAGATGTTGTTCTGTCGCAGCTGCAAAGTGCAGAGAAGTTTCTGCAGTTACCCCCAACTACAGACCCGGTGCGTCACCAGAATACCCATTACCACCAGGGTAATTATATATACATGCTATGTTAAATCATTCAACCGTTGCACACGTCCACAGCCAGTGAACCTACAGTCCCCAGAGGGCAAATTAAAGCAGTTTGAGATTAACCCTTTCCGCTGACAGCTTTCTGCTCTTTTTTTAGGCGAAAGTCTACGAAACATTATGTCAGTTCCCGTACGCTGTGCGTATTGGACTCGCATCAGCTTGGGCAAACAAGCACAAGGCTGAACTCTCTTTGCACGCGGTTATCTCCTGGCTTACTCAAGACGTTGAAAACGAGCCTCTCGAGATAGATTTACCCGATGATCTTACCTTACTCTTTCCACCACAGCAAACGAGCGTCCCTCGCTCGTACGATAAGCATCAGGTAAACGATCAGTTTTTTCTGCCTTCGCTGCTTGGACTAGTCAATCGTGTTGAACTTACGTGTTCGATTCACCTCGAAGGTGGTGAACAATTCCGCACCCAATGGACCAGCTAAACGTCAAGAACGCGCGTCGGGCACTTGACGTAGGATGCATACTATCCCAACGGTTGGTCTTGCTGTGTGTTGTCCGCAGTTGGGGCTGCATATGGCCGCAGCAACGCGACCGAGAACGCCGCTAGGATGTGGAGGCACGCACGAGGCGTTGAAGGCGTCTCTGGCCTCCCCTTCTTTGTTTCTTAAGAAGCTCGCCGCAAAGGAGGTACGCTTCATTCGCACAGCCGACGCAGGCGTCCTCCTCCTTTCCACTGGCACATCTCTTCAGGGACCGCTTTCTTGGCAGTGTATATTGATCATATGTTATACATGCTATTTTCAATCATTCAACCGTTGCACACATCCACAGCCAGTGAACCTACAATCCCTGAATAGGCCTTCAACACTTCGATGCACCAGTTTGTTAAGAAGGTGTGCTTTTTGGGGGTATTGAAGCCAGTGGGCACTCAGCACAGAGAGGTTATCCACGTGCAGGTGCTGCGCAGCGAGCCTGACGAGGGTGTGCTTCTTGCAACGTTTCAGCAGTGCGTCCGCTACGACCTCACTTTTCTCTTTTTCATCGAGTTCGGTTTCATCCCGAGTAGTTGCTGAAACATGCGGAAGGCCGCTGACGAAGTTGCCTAGAACCGTGCTTGTGGAAAATATGCAGCACTTTGAGCACGGGTCGTCACATCCTTTGCAGATCCTTTGACAAGTTGCCGAGATACAAGTACTCGATACGGCATTTCTTGCACTTCTCTGGACTGCCGCTCCCTCATCTCAGTAGCAATAGGGGTATCTAGCAACAGGGCTTCATATCCGGGGCTTGCTTCTTGGGTGGAACCGGCAGGGCAACCAAGTCTGTACAACGTAAGATAATCAGCAACGCCATTCGCTTTCGCCGGGTGCACTTTCTCCGTGAACTGATGCCTCTGCTGGTATGCACACTTGTTAATTCTTGCTCGTAGCTAAGACAAAGCGATTAGTTTACTGTCTTAGATATCCCAAACCTGCTGAACAAAGTGGCCGGACCGACTTCGGGGAGTATGCCTCGTACTGCTTGGTGTGTGTCATATTGCTTGCGTACATGAGCATGCACACACACACACACACACGCGGATGCCAAGGCTACGGGGTGCCAAAGGATTCGCAAGGATAAGCATACACACGCGGATGCAGACGGGCTTAGGGGGTCCCATTCTTCACGAGTGAGCTCCGGAGATTCCGGATAAGTGTCCCGAAGTGTGTGCTGAATCCTTTGATCCCCGGCGTGGGTACATAGTGCAGTCTTCTGTGGCTACGGGGCGCCAAAGGAGTCGCAATGATAAGCATACACACAGAGGTGTGTGTGTGTGGATCGCGCAGCTCGGGGGGCAGGGATGAACCGGCTTCAGGCACAAGGCGGCAGTGCGCTGGCGGTGCAGATGCAGAGGGGCTCGGGTGGCTCAGCGAGGCTTAGGGGGTCCATTCTTCACTAGTGAGCTCCGGAGAATCCGGATAGGTGTCCCGAAGTGTGTGCTGAATCCTTTGATCCCCGGTGTGGGTACATAGTGCAGTCTCCTGGCTACGGAATTTCAAGGGGTTACAGGATAGCATACACAGGAGTGAGTCAGCCCACCGGCTTTGGGACCAGGGGCACATTACAGCAGGCGGCGTGTAAGGCGTTCAGACTGTGGAGTGGATATCGGCGCTGCGGGTCGAATACCTGCAGGGAGTGCTGGATATCTCCCGGCTGCTGGGTGAGGCCACGTGGAGCGTGGACTCTCCGGCGCTGCGGAGGTGGTTTTGCGTGGAGTGTCATGGGTCCTCAGCCCAGCTGCCACACAGTTAAAGGCTGTACGATGGAGCGTGGATATGTCGGCGCTGGGTGGACACACGTGGGGCCATGGATGTCATCGGCCGCTCTGGAGGTAGAACACACGTGGAGATGTCGGCGCTGCCCGGGTTGAGCTCACGTGCGGAGCGTGGATATCTGCGCTGCGGAGTCGGGCACGTGGAGTGTGGATATGCTCCGGGCGCTGCGGGGGCTTACACGTGGGTGTGGATATCGGCTGCGGGTCGAACACACGTGGAGTGCGGATGTCACGGCCTTTCTGGAGCAGACCTGCGTGGAGTGTGGATATCGGCGCTGCGGGTCGAACACACGTGGAGTGTGGATATCGGCGCTGCGGGTCGAACACACGTGGAGTCTGGATATCGGCGCTGCGGTCCGGATGGTATCCGCCATGGTTAGCTCCAAGGGGGCGAGCTTCTAGCTCAGGAACATATGGCGCACCTCTCAATCAAGTGCTGTTCATTTTAGGGTGCTCCATAAGCCGTGGCGCGCCAGGCTGGCGATTATTGTAGCTCAGGACTGGTGAGCGCGGTTCGCAACAGAGGACAGATTTCCAGTGTGTGACTTGCTTCGCAGAGGGGTAGAGGCAAGCCAACTGCGGCGTGTGATGTTCACAGAGCGCATAGAGCAGTCATGGATGGCGCCAGGCGGCCGAACTTTGGTGAGAGAAATACGCTTTAGGCGACTTCTGGGTGTGCGCTCAATGTCTTGATGTCTACATACCTCCAGGGACTCTAGATAGATGCCCCGAAAGCTCAATCCTTGCAATCGCAGCATGGGTCCACGTGCACCCCCGTACGATTTTCAAAAATCTGGCATCTCGGGGTTCTTCCGCCGCTCAATCGCATTGCCTAGGGGATAACTATTTGTTGGGTTTGGGCAAAGGGGGCAGGCGTCAGGGGCGGTATGAGGCTTAAGGGAGTTTGCCGAAGGGGCCAAACTCCAGAGGCATGGGCCTTTTGCCGGTTCCAGGTCCACGAGTTGTGAGGGGATTGGCTGGAGGGGCGTGCCTGAGGCGGGTGCTAGGTGGCGAAGAGTCATGACGTGGCAGCCCCGGTACTCCACGCGTGCGATGCAGACACAGTGGGCGTCCACCTCGATGTCCTGAAGACCTGCAAACAGCTTGAGTGGAGGCAGATGTGGAAGTTCCACCCCAAGATTGTGCTGAATCTGCTCCGGTCGGAGCTTGAGACGGGTAGTGTCGACGGAGAAATCGCGGCGGTCAAGACCTGGGCTACATGGAAGCCCCGTCTCGTTCACAGTGGGCGCGTGTACCAAGGGCTCTGTGCACAGCAGCTTCTGCTTCTGATGGACGCGCAGCCGCTGAAGCTCGCTCCGTCGGCCATTTGTACAGCTCTGCGCGCCTGCAGCTGCAAGGCGCTCCCGCCTGCCATGGTCATCCCCATGCTGGAGAGTCACGTGCAGACCCTGGACAACGGCCTGAAGGTGCTGTCAGTGGCAGCAGTGCTGGGGGAGAAGCGCAGCATACCCGAGGTGGTGAGCCTGCAAATGGTGCGCCGGTCCCCGCAGCTCATTCGCACGTGCATCTCTCTTGAATTAGGTACAGTTAGGGTATTGCTGGACTAAGTTTAAGACTTAAAGAAATTCGCTGTGGCCCCTCTGCAATGGACGTCTGGGAAACACTGAGAGCTGGCCGCAGCCCGTAGGAGCGACTGTGAAGCCTGTGAAGACTTATGAACCCATCCCTGATGGCTTGATGCGAACCAGCTGCACATGGGTGTACTCATGAACCCATCCCTGATGGCTTGATGAGAACCAGCTGCACATGGGTGTACTAATGACCCCATCCCTGATGGCTTGATGAGAACCAGCTGCACATGGGTGTACTTATGAACCCTACTCCTGATCTAAGCCCAGTCAAGGCTCCAGCTGCTGCAACTGAACACTCATGAACCCATCCCATTGGCTTGATGATAACCAGCTGCACATGGGTGTACTTATGAACCCATCCCTGATGGCTTGATGAGAACCAGCTGCGCATGGGTGTACTTATGAACCCATCCCTGATGGCTTGATGAGAACCAGCTGCACATGGGTGTACTCATGATCCTATCCCTGATGGCTTGATGAGAACCAGCTGCGCATGGGTGTACTTATGAACCCATCCCTGATGGCTTGATGAGAACCAGCTGCACATGGGTGCACTTATGAACTTCCCCTCTTCCCCACCTTCTACCCCGATGGGCGACAGACTCTTCTGCAACCCCCGAACGCAGAACGCTTCCGGCACAGCGTCTTGAACACTGGCCTTCTGATCCCGTTTATATCCCAGTTCCTCGATGCATGCACACCGGGGCTGCTTGACGAGTTCAAGGAGACCGAGACCTTCAGGTTTGTATCCGACCTGCTCATGGAGATGGTGAAGCACGGCTCCATTGCCCAGAAGCTGGAGGCGCTGAAGGTGGCTACACCCTTTGCCGCATCATGCATCGCGCAGGCATAGTGTCACGCCTGCTCGCTTGTGCAATTCTCCCCCGCATTCGGCCTAAGGTTTATGCTCTCGATCCCCACTGCACTTTTCGGGCAAGGGTGGCACAGAGGGGGGCGTCTAGTTTGGCATTGGCCATCAGCTGGGACGTAGTGACTGTCTTTGTATCAGAGAAAGATGCTGTATTCAGTGGAGGGGAGGGCATGGAGCCCACAGCCGAGATCATCGTGCCTGTATACCTCTGTCTTGCCGATCCGCTGCGCTCCGTTTTCACGCAATTTCAGGGAGCTTCTTCAATTCATGCATCAGCCATGATGACGAGGACGTGGGGGTGCACGCATCAACCTTGATGACGAGGACGTGGGGGTGCACGCATCAACCTTGTTGACGAGGTCGTAAAAGGTGCACGCATCAACCTTGATGACGAGGACGTTGGGGTGCACGAGGTGGGGAGCACAGGTGACCAATGCATTTATGATGCGGCATGCTCCAACTCCTGAAGCCTTGGGCTTGAAGCTGGACTCCAAGATGCTATGCCAGGTGCAACTCCCGAAGCCTTGGGCTTGGAAGGTAGACCCCAGGATGCCAAGCGCAGTGAGCTCACTGTGGTAGGCGCACGCTTGCGCCTGCAGCATGGCTGTCTGGTGGAAGCCCATCTCGCGATACAGTGTGCGGCGCACTGTGGTAGGCGCACGCTTGCGCCTGCAGCATGGCTGTCTGGTGGAAGCCCATCTCGCGATACAGTGTGCGGCGCACTGTGGTAGCCTTCAGCTGCTGTGCAGCATGGCTGTCTGGTGGAAGCCTCTACACCAGATCTAGTCTGCGGCGCACTTGTGGTGGCACTGCGCTTGCGCCGCCTGCTGGCATGGCTGTCTGGTGGAGAGCCATCCTCAGCGACTCCCAGATCACGTCACTGTGGTAGGCGCACGCTTGCTTTCTGACTGTGGCTGTCCTGGTGACCATCTCGATACAGTCTGCGGCTCACTGTGGTAGGCGCACGGCTTGCGCCTGCACAGCATGGCTGTCTGGTGGGAAGCCTCTCCATGAAACTACAGTCTGCGGCGCACTGCTCAGTGGCGCCGCTGCGCCATGCAGCGCCAGCTTTCCATCTGGTGGACCATCCTTGTCAGATCTATGACGCCACTATGAGTAGGCGCACGCTTGCCCGCCCCTCCTGGCACATGGCTGTCCTGGTGGAAGCCCATCTCATGATACAGTCTGAGGCGCACTGTGGTAGCGCACGCTTGCGCCTGCAGCATGGCTGTCGGGACAGGAAGCTGTCTCGCGATACAGTCTGCGGCTCTGTGGTAGGCGCACGCTTGCGCCTGCAGCATGGCTGTCTGGTGGAAGCCCATCTCGCGATACAGTCTGCGGCGCACTGTGGTAGGCGCACGCTTGCGCCTGCAGCATGGCTGTCTGGTGGAAGCCCATCTCGCGATGCAGTCTGCGGCTTACCGATCCCTGTACCTTTGCTTCGTCGCCGGAGTGTTAAGGTTAGCACTTTAATTGTTGATTACTATGCGCGGTGTCTCCCCACTACGTGGTACTGTACTGATCACTGGGAGCGGTCTGTGGGGGAGGGAGGGTGTCTGCGTGCGCAGCTGATTAAAAGCCGGCAGATCAGTGAAGCAATAAATACCTGGTGCACTCAGTGCTTGCCCTACCCCCTTGCAGCGGTGAAGAGTGTCGTGGAGTCCATCATGCAGGCGCTTGCACAGAAGGTGACGAAGGCATGCACCCCGGTGGCGCAGAAGCTGCTGCTGCTGCGAGATGGGCTCACACAGCTGGCAACAGAGTGCACGAGTCTCGTCAAGTCAATGACGGAATTGGCGCGACGATACAGTGCGGTGTGGCCGGAGCTTGAGACCTTACCAATGAGCATCGCGAATACGGAGCTCAGCCAGCCCACCCTCAGTCTGTGCAGGACGATGCTCGGTGCGCTGCGTCTCATCCCGTGGCATGAGAGAGTGTGGCTGTGGCGCCAGCTGCACGTGGCAACGTGGCTGTCGTGTCGTGCCGGCTTCATGCAGCAACGTGGGGAAGAAATTTAACCCAGCCGCACTGAAGGCGAGACGTGTGGCGCCAAAGCTCAACTTGCGCCCGACTGCCCCACTGAGAAGGCAGGCGTGCAGCAAGCAACTTGCTTGGCACTGAAGCGGGCGTGTGGCGCCAAAAGCTCAACTTCGCCTTTAGCTAGCACTGAAGGGCGGGCGTGTGGCGCCAAAGCTCAACTTGCCGCGCCAGCCCGCACTGAAGGCGGAACGTGCGGCGCCAAAGCTGCGCCGGCGCACTGGCCCCGAGGCGTCGCTTCCAGCGCCAGCCCCGCGCGGCCGCCTGGGGCCCAGCGTGTGGCGCCAAAAAGCTCAGCTCGCCTTTGCGCCGGCTGCACTGAAGGCGAGACGTGCGGCGCCAAAGCTCAACTTGCGCCGGCCGCACTGAAGGCGAGACGTGTGGCGCCAAAGCTCAACTTGCGCCGGCCGCACTGAAGGCGAGACGTGAGGTGGCTAGTCTCGATGCGACATGCGAATTTGTTTTTGCTGTTCAGGCGGAACTCAGATGCTGGGGGGGGGAGTGGGGGAGGAGCAATAGGTGACCTCCCCAATAGTCATTCCGCGATGCAGGTGCTTGACGATGAGAGCGCACGCGGTTCGCTGCGGGTGCTGCGGGCGCTGTGGCGGTCAGCCGCCGAGGAGACTGAAGAGTATCTAAGGGAGCTGATGCAGAAGGTAGTGAAGGCATACGAGGAGGCGTCACCATACAAAAAGGGAACCCACGCAGCTCGGGGCTCGATGTGGTCAAATGCTCGCACTCACCTTGGCCGTGGACTTTATATAATGAAGAACTCCATGCTCACCTCCCTGCCCCTGCAGAACCCGCCACCTGGCAGCGCCCAGCCGCCTCCCTCGCCCCTCTTGACCCGGGAGGTGAGAGGCTCTCAGAGGCTGCTGCTGAAACCTGAGAGGTACATGGAGCTCGTCCAGCTGTTGGTGGGCGCTATGGAGAAGGCCTCGGCGCACGTGCGGGAGGGCCTGGCGGCTCCTGAGATGGCCCAGGCTGATAAGGCGCGGTATGAGGATGAGGTGGGCCCCCTTTCCTTGCCGCCCTAACCCCTGTTTCCCTTCCAGACAAGAGTGCGGCTCGTGCCCATCGGAGGGCCTCCGGGCCGCGAGGGCGCACTGCCCAGTGCATCGCCATTTCCCGTGCGCAGCTGTGGAGGGGAGTGAGAGCGGCAGCGAGGCGGGGGGCGGCGTGCGTTGAGGAGACTGGGCTCAATCACTGGATACAACAATGGCATGGAGGTTGCCAGCGGCCCCATTGGCTGGGCTCAATCACTATATACAACAATGGCATGGAGGTTGCTGGCGGCCCATTGGCTGGGCTCAATCACTCACTTTAACAATGGCATGGAGGCTGCCGCGCGGCCCGCCAGCTCAGGCTCAATCACTATATACAACAATGGCATGGAGGTTGCCGGCGGCCCCATTGGCTGGGCTCAATCACTATATACAACAATGGCATGGAGGTTGCCGGCGGCCCCATTGGCTGGGCTCAATCACTATATACAACAATGGCACGGAGCCAGGGCCGCGCGCTCTGAGGCCCGCAGCTACAGCCAGGGCCGCCAGGGCCGCGCGCTCTGAGGCCTGCAGCGCACTCTCGGAAGGTAGCTGTGGAGCACGCGGGGCTTGCCCGATGCCACTGCAGCGCACGCTGGGCGTGGAGAATTCGAGGAGTGGGCGCGGGTGCGGGTGCATGTCATTGCAGCTCAAGGCGCTGCCCGCTTGCCTGCTTGTGGACTATGCCAAGTTCGTGAAGGCCGCCTGGGGGGACCCACGCTACGCGGCGCAAGTCCCGGAAATGCTCAAGACCTACGCCCTTCTCTTGGCAGGGGCTGGCAAAGCACTGCCGGCAGCCACGGAGGGTGATGCCATGGCAGAAGAGCCCTTCCGCTCTGTGGTGCAGAAGTCAGCGGGTGCCGACCTCTGCCTGGACACCCAAATGCTGCAGTACATCACTGCGGAGGAGACGCTGAAGGCGGAGCGCGCCGCGCTGCTTCAACATTTGCTTGAGCTCCGCGCCACCCAGAATCACCACCAGGCAGACGCCATTATCACCGCCAGCACCATGCCGCGTCCCATGCGGAAGTGGCTGGTAGGAGAATACCTCGGCGATGGGGTGGGTGGCTGGGTGTCCATCCCGACCAAGTGGCAGGTATGGCCGGCCTGAGGCTCAGGAGATGCGTCACGCGCCAGGGGCAAACCTCTGACCGTTTCTCAGCGTGTCACAGGTCTTAAGTCCGTTTGTTCTGTGTCGCACTGATGACCTCGCTATTCCCTTATTAGGCTCTCCCCCCATGCCGTGCTGCTGACTAGGTGCTCCCCCATACCACGCTGCTGAATTGGCATTTCCCCGTGTTAAGCATCTTGACTGGGCGCTCCCCGTGCTACACTGCTGACGAGGTACTTCCCTTTATCGCACGGCTGTCTGCGCTGCTGGCCTGCATCGAGCCGCTGATAGGGCGCGCATGGTGCCTGGCCCTTTCGAAGATGCGAGGCAGGCGACAGGGGAGTGATCACCAGCTTGGGCTGCCCTTTGCAGCTGCGGATGCTAAAGCACGCTGACGTTGCTGACCCGGCGGTGCGCAAGCTCATGGTGGAAACGCTTGGCAACCGCACGAAGCGAGAAGAGCGCACCGAAGGCCTACTGACGATGCTCGCAAGCACCTGCAAATCCGAGTCCCCAGACGTACGGTCCCGCACCACTTGTAGAATTTGTGGGCTTCTGTGCCGGCGAGAAGTTTGCGGAGTTGCCCTGAGAGCTGTTACACTCTTCTCCTGCCGCGAGCCGGCGCCTAAGGGGGGATGCCTGTGACGCAGATGGTGCTCACCGCGCTGCGCATTCTGCGCAACAAGCTGAAGAACGAAACGAAAACATCACGCATGTCGATTCTGGAGTGCCTCAAAGACGAACTTGCTGATTACGACCAGTGTAATACTGGGCGCCTCCTGAAGATCCTGGACACCGCAGTCATACCTGAAGGTGGAGACTCCGGCATGGGCGAGGGTGCACCTGGGGAAACTCTCGGGAAGAAAGTGATGGAGGTCCTGAAGCTGATGCTGCAGGACGCAATGCAGAGCGGGAATAAGTGAGTACCATCTGCCCGAGGCGGTTGACGATGGCAGTGAAAGCGCTACTGTAATTTTGTGGGGGCAGCCGCTTCCTGGCGCTCTGCGGCCGGAGCAACCCCCCCGTGCTGGGCAACCCCCCATGCTGGGCAGCCCCCGTGCTGGGCAACCCCCCCTGTGCTGGGCAACCCTCCCCCCCCCTGTGCTCATGGGGCAACCCTCTGGGCCCTGTGCTGGGCCGCCCCTGTGCTGGGCAACCCCTGTGCTGGGCAACCCCCCCTGTGCTGGGCAACCCCTGTGCTGGGCAACCCCCCTGCCTGGGCAACCCCCTGTGCTGGGCAACCCCCTGTGCCCCAGGCCCCCCTGTGCTGGGCAACCCCCTGTGCTGGGCAACCCCCTGTGCTGGGCAACGCCCCCTGTTTTGGGCAGCCTCCCCGTGCTGGGCAGCCCCCCTGCGATCATCATACACACATCGCGCTACTCTCACATAGAACCACCATCCCGCAGTCGCCACCCACCAACCACCGCATCGACCATCCATGCGCCACTCCCTGTCTTCCAGCCGCTCGGATTGCACTCCCTCTACGCACTTCTCCTGTCGGTTCGCGGCTCGCAGCCGGAGCGACCGCTTGCAGCTGCTTGCAATGTTCCGCCATCACGGAGGCATCTCCCACGAGTTTGATGTTGAGAGGGATGTTTCAAAATGTAGCTGTATGTGTGACGTCGGACCAACAGTTGGTTGGCGACGATCGGTCACATCGTGTCATCTTTCCATGCTGCTTTGCATTTGGGTTGGGAATATGTATGCGTTTGTGGTATCTTGTCACGGCCCCGCCCTGCTCTTGATTTGCTTCTCACATCCACTGGGATGCTGTTGGGCTGGCTTTTGTTGGCCGATCTCATGCCGTCCAGTGTGACGTCAGACGTGGACGGTTGCAGGGACGAGCTGTCCGATATCTTCCCGGAGATGGCCAGCAACATCCTCGATCACGCTCTGAATGTAGCCCCGCGCCTTCCCTGCGGGCGCCTCTCGCCAGATGCGCTCATCTATGTCACAGGCTGCCTCGAGATGATGTGGATGCTGGCGGAGCACGAGCATGGCCCCCTCGGCGCCCGCCATTGCTATAACCCGTTGCGTAACCACTGTTACTTTATCAAATTGAGTCTGCCCAGAGGCATAACCGAGCAGAAGACTTTTGTGAACCACGTTCTGCAGGTGCGGCACTCCGGCCGGCAGCGTCTCCCCCACACTGCGCGCTGCCTCTGGCCGCCCCGTTACCAGCGCCGCGCGCACCCACTAGCCAGCACACCGCGCGCCTCTGGAGCAGCGCAGCCCATCACGTGCTTGGTGAAGAGGGCTTTATGCTGGTCGGATTCGCCCATTTTCGTGGCAATGTGGCTGATGTTGCCGAAGCGCGTGCACTGTACAGGTGATCCATATGGATTGCGAGTGGCATCCGGTTGTCACGTGATCCATATGGATTGCGAGTGACATCAGGTTGTCACGTGATCCATATGGACTGCGAGTGACATCAGGGTTTAAGATCATTCCCATATTGTCCGCCTCTGGCAGGGTTGAGATGGGAATGTGTCTAGCACCAGGGTTTGCAATTCCAAGGCCCAAATTGTCCCGATTGGCTTCAAGACAGTGCCCAAGAACTCCGAGAAGTGAAGCCCTGAAGAGTTGCTAAGGCGTGTGCAATCCTCGGCAGGCAACTAGCACTCCCGGTTGTCCAGAGCGTAAATTCGGCTTTGGCGTACACTGCAGGTGCTCCATGACGACTTGGTGCGCCGCTGCCATGCCCCGAATTTCGAGGCCGCCGCATCGCTACTGAGCAATGACCCGTGCACACTTCCCTCCGGTCAGCCGTCGCATCTCTCCGAGCGGGCCTCCGAGGAAGCGCTGGCGCTGGAGCGGCACTGGCTCTCTGTGTACACTTCCCTGGCGCAGCTCCTACCAGAAGCGGACCCCCGCCGGACGACATGGGGGGCCTGGCAATTCCCTGTGCTGCGGCGAGCACTCACAGACGTCGTCCATCTCCATGAGGCGCTGGCAACGAGATGCGTCACGTTGGCGGCGGCGCCGGCAAAGGAGAAAGCTGGGACGCATGCCGCGGATTTTGAGGAGCGCCTGTGCGCCTTGGAATGTTTCTTGTCAGACAAATGTATGGGGGGTAATGCCGGGGAGGAGTGGGCTGACGTGGCAGTGCTGCGCCGGGCTGTGGAGAATCGCATCTCCCTCAGCGTAGATAGGCCAAGTGCCCGTTCGCTGCATTCCTTCTTGCAGTTGTACAGGTGCCTGCCTCTCCACATCACGGCTTCACTACCCCTGCCCCTCCTCACCTTCCACTGCCCCATGCTGCCAGTTGTCAGTGCTCCTTCCTGAGCGTTTCCCCACCTTCTCGGGCCGCCGATTTCTCTTCACCACACACCTCTGCCCATCACCTTCTGTGCTCCTGCTGCCCTGTGTACACCTCTCTCTCTCCAGCCCCCACCTCCGCACCACTTCGTGCCGGCTCCTTTACATCTGCGTTCATCCTCCCCCGTCTTGCATCTCGCTCTGCTTCGCATTCCTCCTTTCCCCACCAAGTTCTTGATCGTGAGAACTGTCTCGCAGACCCCCGAAATGGAGTAAGGCATACCCCTGTGGTAGGTATTTGGAAGACCGCGATGTGATCTTGGCGATGAGGGGGGGTTGCTGAGGGGGTCCCAATCAACAGGGCTAAGCCGCCCCGCAGGAGTGACATTCCCGGAGTATCCTTTCCGGCAGGGGTAGCGGCGGCCTCCCCGCGGCGAGCGCGGCACCAGATGCGGGCGGCGGCAGTGAGCCGGCTCCTGCGGATATCGCCCGACACAATGCACTTGCCGCTTGTGCACCGCTTTTGTGTGCGGTTCCGAGACGACCTCCTCCCTGCCCACCTCGTGCCCCGCCCGCTTCCTGCAACGGAGTCCAAATCGCGCGCAGCCTGCACGCCGACCTGGCGCGAGGCTGATCAGCTCTACGCGCCGAGAGATCCCAGCAGGGCGGGCACGGAGATGTGGTCCCTGCCGGTGTGCTTCGGCCTGCAGCGGGTCTTGGCGCAGCACATCGAGACCCATGGACGGGTGCGTCTCCTCCTGGAGTCGGCTCAGAAAGCTGGTGTCTGTGTCAATTCTTTACGGCATCAGCAGCAGTTTGTTCGCTGTAGATGCTGTCCTCTTCTTCGCCGGCATCCATGTCGCCGCCCAGAGCGTGGTTGTCCATATCGGCGCTGCCTGGCATTCAGGCCGCGTTCCAATTGAGCCTTGGTGGCATCACCCTCTATATCATTGCCCACGACTCCGTCCTCCCTCTTTGACGGCATGCCATGCTTCAAGAGCGTGCTCCCCGTGTTTCACACCCCAGGTCGTCGAGCCCAGGTCGTCGAGCATGCTTTAGGGGTCCAGCTTTGGCGTCCCTGTCAGTGTCCGCAGGTCCCATGGCGTTGGCATCTGCCTCAGCTCTCATGGCAGGCTCATTTCGAATAGCCCTTCCCACGTGTTGTATCAGTGGGTGGCCGCCAGAGCGCCTGTCCAGTGACGGTTGAGCGGCGCCTGCTCGTTCGTCGCAGGTGCTGCGGGATAAGGTGGTGGACGCGCGGCTAGGCTCAGAGACCCGCTCCAAGGCGATGCGCCACCTGTCGTGCTTGCCGCACATGATGCTGCCGGACCTGGCGCAGCTCATGTCGAACAGCCTGGTCGCGCCGGACGCTGGGGGCGAGGGAGGTGAGGCGGATGGGGGAAAGCTGCCACAGAGCGTGCTGCAGTCCCTGCTCAAGGGCGCAATGCGGTGCGACGAGCCGCTGGTTGGGTTCCGGTACCTGCTCTCGCCAGAGGTGCTGGAGCACACGTCGATAGCGGTGGTGATGCAGGTGCTGCACAAGGCTGTGAAGCTCGTGCGCGAGGAGGAGATCGTGAAGTTCGCAGGCGGAGTGCTCAAAGTGAAATCCAAGACTATCCAGAAGGCGAGCATGCCCCCATCGCACCCTTCTCCCGTGGCGTGGCAGCTTCACTTGCAGCATGGCGCGGGGCAGTGCCCGGTCTGCAGCATCCCCTCATCGCGGGGCGGGGCGGAGGCCGGTCTAGAGTGGCTTTACTCGTGGCAGGATGGGGCAGAGGCCTATGTGGCGGCTTCGCTAACTGCAGATTGGCGCGGGGACCAGTCTGTCGGCTCCATTAGTTGCACCGTCGGACAGAGCTCGGTTTGGCAGCTTCACCGGCTGCAGCATCGGGGAGGGTAGGGCCGGTCTGGAAGGGGCCGGTCTGGGGGCTTCACTGGCTGCAGGATGGGGGAGGGTGGGCTCCACTTATTGCACAATTTGGAGGTAGGAAATGGCTTGCAGCATAGTGACCCTCACTTCCACCGCGGCGTTTGCCTTCGCTGCGAATGGCGCGAGGAACGGAAGGGCTTCCAACAGAGAGTTTAGGCGGTGCAAATGGGCATGCAGGTGACGGTGAGCAAGTCACTGCTGCGGCTACTCAGTCACGGCGGGGACGAAGGAATGCACGTCATGCTGCACTACTGGGGACGCAAGGAGCTGCACCGGGACATCCGCATTGTCATTCTTCAGACCGGGCTCGAGCTCCTGAGCGTGCCTGGCCTCGCCACTAAAGCCTTTGGGGTGCGCCCTCTGAGCAGAGCCCATCCAGTGTCCTCCCTGAACCAGGCAGGGGGGCCAACAGCGTGCGCAAGCATTGAACATCTGGGAGCTGGCCACTTCCCCCTAGGGGACCTCTCTTGCCCGCTAAGTGGCGAGGTGGGCGCTCGCAAAACTTCCCAGTAAGGCGTTATACAGCCATAGGCTTCTGTTTCGGAGGTGGGTGCGCTGGCGGCCTTCCTGAGAGTGCCCCTCCCGGTGAACTTGACCTCTCAGCTCCTCTCACCCCTGCTCATCCCCAGTATGTGGAAGTCCACAGCCGCCAGCGGTGATTTCTAGGAACTGTCCCAGAAATCTCTCCCATTCCTCCAGGTTCTCCTGCTTGAATTCTTCCCACGAACCTTGCACGCCGGCAGTGGCTCAGGTGTAGCTGGGCGTAGCGCATCTAGCCCTCGCATTATGCCGAGTGCGTGGTTGGAGCGAGGCCAGACAGCAGTGCGGCACACTCGTCCGCTGTGTACAGGTGGGATTTCCAGTGTCATGCCGCAGCGGTGTCATTGTCAACTCTCGCGTGTGGCTGAGCTACTATTCCTCATCTGCAGCCGGCTGCGCCGCACGCAGTCTTCTGCGGAGCTAGGTCACAGCTGCAGACAGGGCCGTCTATTTGTAGCGCCATCGGTAGAAGCTGTATTATTTTGCAGCGCGATCGGTAAAATCTGCCGAAGCTTCTTGGAGGTCCGATGTGGTCAGAGGCGTTGCGCCCGCGCAACATGAAGCCAATGCCATGCAACCCAATCGTTTGTCTCGACATCATCAGTGGACACGATCTGTTATCCACCAGATCAAACGGCCTGAAGTGCACTGCAGCACTCGCGCTGTAATAGTTCCTTTACGTCAAGACCAGAATGCCATACCTGCACGGCTGGTGCGGCATCTAACAGAGAAGCGGTGGTGACTAGTAACCCAGAACCAGGAGCTTGCCCCCGCCAGGGAGGAGACACAGGTGCCGCGACGAGGTGTGCGTATGCTTGTGTGTGTGTATGCTTATCCTTGCGAATCCTTTGGCACCCCGTAGCCACAGGAGACTGCACTATGTACCCACGCCGGGGATGCTTGTGTGTGTGTGTTTGTGTGCTGTAGGTGTTTGAGGATGCAGCCAAGCGCCCAGAACTTGGCGCCGTCGTGCAGGCAACCCTGCTGCAGGCAGTGCCGAAGTCACGTACGGCAGTGCAGACGATATCGGATCCCTTGCAAGGATTCGATAGTGAGCTTCTTGTCCGCGAGTAATCCTCCCTCTATTCACCCTCATGTCTTCCACATAGACCTAGCCCAAACCCTTTCCTCAGATTTCAGCATGTCCCGTTCACACAAATCCTAGGCGTAAAAGAAAACATACTAATAGAATTTTACCCTCATTTCATGGAATCATATTTCATTTTTATTTTTGCATGCATACATACTTACATCTGCAGCATACTGGGTGTCATGTGTGGCTTGGCATTGGAGGGAGGGCGGCATCTTGATGCGAGGGGTGCCACTTGATGGAGGTCATTGGGCCGGGCAGCTTTATCTTGAAGGGCCGTGGGTTTCGGGGAGGTCTGCAGCAAGATGGCGAGCAAGCTTGTACCCACAGAACACGTGCGGCAGTATTTCGAGAAGGTGGTGCTACGGCTGTGCAGCGCGGAGGTGGATATCGAGCTCCGCAGCGTCGCCACCACCTACCTCTCCAAGTGGGTGCTTGCCGAGGACCCCGGTTCCACCGACTACATCCTGATGTCGGCTGTAAATAAGCTGGCGGATTGGTTACAAGACCTCCAGCACACCGACTGGGCGGACCTCGACAACAAAGACACCTGCCGTAGAAACTCGGAGCTGAATGAGCGCCTTGTCTCCCACCTCCTCCAGTTTGTTGCCAATGCCTCCACGGAATCCATTATGACTGCGGCATTGAAGGTGACGCCACAAAATGCGTCCACAACTCCGACCGCGTTCACTGCACATGTCGCTCAGCTCTCTTCAGTCCAGCAGCTCCGATGCGTGCCGGCTGTGAACACGAGGCTTTCGACAATGATCGTACTCCTCCAGTCCAAGTAGGGATGCATACCATGTGCCCTACTTGTGTGAGGGCTGGATGCCGGCTAGATGTCAGCCGCTTGAATGTGCGCGCTGCCTCGACAGACGGGCGCGTAGCTCTCAGCTTTGAGCTGTCTTAGGGGGGAGTGCTCCCTGGAGCTCCACAACCTCTAGGGGGGAGTGCTTGGTGAGAAATGGACATGGTCATGATTCATTGAAGTGTGGATAGAACTTGTCGACCTGGTACCTTGGATGGAGCAATTGTGGCGAGGCTGCTGCTTGACATGAAGCCTGCTGGGAGCATTCCATTTGAGCCACCTGCACATGTGTCGGAGTATATACGCTGGTGATCGCCCACCTGAGCTGCCTGCGCGTGTGTCGACACATCAGGAGGAGCTGACACATTAGTAGCCATACGCTGCCTGCGTACGCATTTGGAGTAGACAAGCCGGGAGTCGCCCACTTGAGTTGCCGCTCACACAGTGCTGCCGCCTCCGTCCAGGCATGCTTGAGCGCAAGGGCCTGGCGCTCCTCAGCAGACTTTTTGGCAGTGGGCTTCCTTTAAGAAAAGGCAGTAAATGCAGTAGATGGTCGGCGGAGGTTATGCGTGGCATCTTGATGCTTTGGATGTCGGGGAGTCCGTCGTTTGGTGCAGGTTTTAGAGAAAACGGCAGAGGTGTGGGTGGAGTGTATTGTGAATACCCCGCTGAATATGAAACGGGCACGAGGCGCTGCGCATCAACGCCTTGAGTTCCTCATTAAGGCGATGCATGTTGCCCGATTCGCCCCAAAGGAGAAGGGCCCCATATGGAAAGAGGGCACCCAAGCAATAGATAAACGCCTGAAGGCATTGAAGGAACATCTTGATGTTGAACGAAAGGCAATCCGGACCACTGCTTCTGCTTTGTCGCTCTTGCCTGCTTGCTGATATGGGGAACCTTTGTCTCGCGTGGGCGTCTTTGGTATCTCCGTATTAGGGAAATTCTGATTATTTTTCAAATAATGAAGCTAGATGGACAGATTTTCGAGATCTCGAGCCTGTACATTGGCTTAAGTATGGGGAGGGGGGAGTTTTAGGCTCAACCAGGGCTTAACAGTGAGTTTGAGCGCCGGAGGTCCTAGCAATTGTTTTAGGAGAACTGTGAAGTTGCAATCCTTCCCACTTTTAGCATCTGGAAGCACCGAAAGCATACTTAAAGGATTCACTACTGGTTCACAATTACACTACCTCAAAGTCTCTGTCCTACATACACACTTACGGGGGACAGCCGCACACCCCCCGCCACATCCCTAGAGGTCAACGAAGCTACAGTGGATTATGCCAAATACACCAGGGCATTGGATTGTGAGCCAGCATCACGACACAACCCTAGGGGGCTGCACTATATGCCCGAGTCTCGGGGCTCTGAGCCCCTCGGAGCATATTCGGGGGTATACCCCCCATAACCATCTCATCACCACGTTCCCTCGGCTCATGGGGTATCTACGCCCTATTTGGCCATGGTGGGACACCTTCTGGAATGGGGTTTACGACCCATGGCATACTTACGCCTGAAGTCCACATTGCAGGCCCAGGAGCCGGTGGGCCCTGGCATGTTGGGCAAGGCGTGGTATTGATCTGCAGTGAACATGGTAACACCTCCTGTGAGGTGGTGTGCTAGAATAGGCCTATCGGGCTGTCACAGTATGACAGTCGGATATGGCATTGTTGGTATATCACACTCGCGACACCATGTTTCACTGCACACAAGGCACTCACTGCTATACTATTCTATCTGAATAATCAACTTGAGTTTTTGTCCAAACTGTTGTCTGTGTGCCTACCACAGCCTTTCGTTTAGCTGTGCTAGGCATTTCCAGTATGATCTTCGATACTTTCAATACATCGAAATTTTTGGTATGTATTGATGGCAAATCTGCCGCATGTCGGAATTTTGGATATTGCTCAATAAGATTTGTGTAACTATTTGTATCCTATTTATTGATATCAAGCTTGATGTACACGTATCAACATGGATTGATATCGAGTTGGGACATATCGAAATCGATTGATATGCGAGCGAGAAAGTGCACAATTCGAAATAAGGATATTTCATATTTGATCCTGGGATCGTATTTTAATGACCATCGTTGGCCAACTTCACTACAGGCAACGGCAATGTGCGCTAGGGAGGGCAAAATTAGCATGTCGCATAAATGGATCGACTGGGCAAGTTGAAGCAGGCCAAATTGTGACAGTAGATGGGCAGACGTGGTCATGGTAATCGCCTTCGGGGTACTAGGTCGAACGAGCAGCTTGTCTCGCAACGGAAATAACCAGTGAAGCAAACAACGCGGCTCCACTAGTTCGACCCTGACGGCAGTGACCGAGCAGAGTACATAGTTGAACAGATATTTGCTGAGCGCTCAGACTTGGACCCGTACTTAATCATGGCGTCGCTGAGTAAAGGCGTCATCCGATATTGCATGATGGCTGCTGCACTGAATGTAGATAAGGCTAGCAATCCGCCTAGAGTAGTTTATTGATACATAGACTACTATCCCCATGTATCATACTGTGCTTGCGGCAACCTTAGGAGCACATCCTGATGTGGTTGTGATTGCATTCCTGGACGACGTTCGGTTGATTGGTCCTCCTGAGGTGGCACGGGCTGCTTATAACACACTTCGTCAGGGCATGTTTGACATCGGGCTGGATCTCTGCGTGATGAAAAGTGAGATTTTCTCCCCCTCCGGAGAATGCCCCGAGTTTTCAGATGTTGTTGATGCCAACGACGTTCATATCGCCGGAGCTGCTTTGGCCTCGGAGGGGACTAAGGTGCTGGGAGCACTCATTGGAGGTGATGCTTTCGTGTCCGAGGAATGCGGTAAGATGGCAGTCTCGGCAACGTCGGTCCTTCCGCTGCTGGAAGAGTTGAATGATCCCCAAGCACAACTATTGTTGTTGCGGTTATGTGCCCATCGGAATGTTTTGCATCCCGATCGTCTTCAATCGGGTGCTTTAAACTTCGACGAGGCGGTGCAGCGCAGCTTGCGGCAGATTATGGGAAGCCCGTTGCCGTTGAACGAGGATTCGGTGGTCATCAGTTAAGTTTCCGCGGCCTGGGGGGGCTTGGGTCTCTCATCCATCCAACGGTTGTCATTGGCAGGGTGGGTAGGTTCTTTGGCCCAGGTGTGGTCTCGTATGCGGCTTGGGGTGCCAGCCTTGGAGGAGTGCTGCCTCCCTAGTCTGTGCAGTCACGGGGAAGATTTGGCGGCGGGAAGGTTGGAACAAAGCCTCCATTCCTCACTGCAGGCGCTTGGCACTTCGCACAACCGAGTGGTTGGGGCCCGGAGAGCTGAGCGTATCCCTTCCCGTCAGTGCGGGTTGGCGGCCTGAGTTGGATTCAGAGCTTGGGTGGGGTCTCTTTGCGCAACCCAAAATTAAGTTTTAGAAGGAC
>LGRX02020624.1:0-12333 GCA_001247695.2 Cymbomonas tetramitiformis
TCTTGCTTTGCCTGAGCGTGGGAGACGGAGGAGGAGGCTCTTTCTTGCTTTGCCTGAGCGGGATCCGAGGCACCACAGAAGCGGAGCGCTCACCACGGCCGCGCGCTCGCGGAGGCCGCATAGGAAGGCCGCGCCACCAGGCCCCTAGGTGGCCTCCAAAAAGGGTGACAAAGGGAGAACCGCCCTTTCAGACCTGGGATGAGGGGCTCACTCCAGTATCATTGGGGGTGCTTCAGTAGCCGGCACTCAATGGTGCTGGTGAGGGCTGTGTTAGGGGTCGAGGGTGCTGTTGCTGTTGCTGTGTCGATGAGGAGGTTGAGGGGATTGTTGTTGTTGTTGTTGTGTTGCCACTGTGCCAGGCCAAGATGGTGTTGTTGTTGTGTTGTCAATGTCCAAGGGTGAGGTGGCAATATTAGTGTGGAATGGTGTGTCAACGTTCAAAGGTGAGGTGGCAGTATTAGTGTGGAATGGTGTGTCAATGTCCAAGGGTGAGGTGGCAATATTAGTGTGGAATGGTGTGTCAAATGTTCAAGGGTGAGGTGGCAGTATTAGTGTGGAATGGTGTGTCAATGTCCAAGGGTGAGGTGGCAATATTCGTGTGGAATGGTGTGTCAACACGTGACAGTGAGTTGGTGATGATCCTGATGTTGTTGTCTTGACAATGTGCGCGATGTCGATGTTGTGGCGTGAATGAGCGAGGGTGCAATGCTCACATTTGTGTTCCGGCATGGGTCTGCGCGTTGGTCTTGACGTTGGTCTGTGTGTTGGTCTTCGGGTTTATCTGCGTGTTGGCCTGTATGTTGTGCCGTCCAAGGGTTGTTCAAGCATACTGCCCTTTTGCCCAAGGACCTTTGCCCCTTTTCAATGCCGATACTATAATTAGGTGCGCTCCTTGACCGCAGCGAGGGCGCAACCACAGGAGCCTCAATATACAATAATTAGGTGCGCTCCTTGACCGCAGCGAGGGCGCAACCACAGGAGCCTCAAGAAGAAGATGAATCAAGACACGCAAAGTGCGGTGAGGCTCTCTTTGTCCAGTGGTCACGCGCTACGTCCCTGCACACAAGTAGCCATGTGGGCAAGGTATGCCCTCAGTGAGGAGATTCCAATTCTTGACATTTCTTTTGCTCTTCACATCTCATTGCCAACAGGCACACTGCTTAGCATTTCATTAAAAATAGCTTTCTTCTTACATGCTTTTAAGTGTGTGAGAGAAAATCTCTTTTTGGAATGTCTTTTTTAGGCTGATTCACAGCTTCATATGCTTTTTAGGCTTCTAAGACAAAATGTTTAGAGTCTTCTGGGTTGGGTGGATAGGGAAGGCAAAAGAATAGAGCTGCGGATTCTTGTTGTCGGAACTCCTAAATACTTTTGGCGTCAGATCTAACTCAGCTGCTGATTTGATCTAACGGCTCAGGAAACCCTGATCAATCTACTAGCACCCAGCCATTAGCTTGCGCCGACTGGAGCTTTCCTCGCTCCCACGGCAGCCTCCAGTAGCTGCCCTGCACCTCCGCGCCCGTCACTGGGCACTGCCCCCAACTGGCATCCCGCACCTGCTGCCAGTGCTGCAGGAGCCGCACAGGCCCCGCCACCCCCGCCGCGGGGATGGTGAGCCTCCTCCTGAGGCGCACGTGCCCCCTGCCTTTCTCCTTGTGGAGAACCACGGAGATGTCATCACCTGCGACGCTGATGTGCTCCCTGCGCATGGAGACGCCCGTCTCCGGCCGGCCGAAGGTGACAAAGGCAAACACCACATAGGTGCACGTTCTGAGCAGCTCCGTAGCTGCCCGGCCCACCGGCTCCAGCCCCAGCCCGTGCTCATGCACCGCCGCGACATGCCTGGCCGGCAGCCAGGTCCGCACCGTATGCTCCTCCCCTGCGGCCTCAGCCGCCTGCACCTGGAGGCGGGACATGCCCTTCACCGCCCGGGAGACTGCCCGGCCCTTCGCAGGCCCGGGGAATCCCATGTCCTCGTGGTAGTTGTTGATGGTGGACAGGTAAGGCAGCATGTTGGACGCCTGCATCGTGCCCTTGTCCAGCATGTGGGCAATATACAACCTCACCGTGCCCCCCGTTGCTGGAAGCCACTGCCTGCCCTCCGCCTCACAGAACGCCATGAAGCCCCGAGCCTTCGGCCGGTAGTTGGCCACCGTTTTGTTGCCCAATGCCGCCCCCTGCATCTGCACCGCCAGCTCAGTGAGGGAGCTGTCCCCCAGCTCCCCTCTCCAGCGCTCCTGAAGCGCCGCATCCCAGCCCGCCACCTCCTGCACAGCTGCCGGGATCACCTCATACTTCTCCTTGCTCATGTCCAGGTCCTCCTTGTCACCGTCCTCGTAGGCAATGTGGGTCAGGCCGTCAGGCCCCGTGACACCCACGGTGCCGGTGTACCAGGCATCATCCTGGGGCCAGTACACCTTCACTTTCCAGCCATCAGCCAGCTCCGTCTGCAGAGCGTGCTTGGCCGCCCGCCTCCCATCCTGCAGGTAATGGCTCACCGGGAGGCGGAGATGCGGAACACGATGCCGTCCCAGCTTGAGGCCCCGAGCAGCTCAGACGCTCCCAGCCGGCTGGGAGTAAAGAGGTCCCTGCTCCTGGGCACGATCACCACCTCGTCGGCCATGGCCTCCAGCTGCTGGAACCACATCTCCCCTGGCCAGTAGGGCGCCACTACCGTAGCGGCGCACCTCTCCTCCCGCAGCTTGTGCGCCACCTCGTCGAGGAGGGACCATGGGGGGTTGACCCAATTGATCTCTTTTAGCCAGGAAAAGGCCAAAGAGTCCACGCCCTCGCACCCCAGGTCGTGCCACTGTGCGTAGTAGCACGACAGCTGGGCGGAGAGCTCCGAGGCGAAGCGGTCCACTGTTTGCCGATGTCACTCCCGCTCTGCCCACTGAAACCACCTGCGGTTCAGCCGCCAGTCGTCCAGGTCCCGGTCCCGAGACAAGCGGTCGGCCCACTCGTTTGCCTCGCTTCTGATGTACCTCGCCTGGAGCTCGATGTCGTTTAAGTCCAGCAGGATCCACAGGCGCCGCATCCGCCGCATCAGCTCCGGGTTGCGCGACGTGAAGTGCGAGAGCATGGCCACCACCGCCTGGTTGTCGCAGTAGAGGCGCACCACCTTGCCGGTGAGCTCTCTCAGGAAGGATTGCACCGTCTTGTACACGGCCTCCAACTCCAGGTGCGTGATGTGTAGATGCCGTAGCTCGTCGGGCCAGAATCCTCTTGCCGCGTGCTTGAGGTTCAGCACCCCGCCCCATGCGAACAGAGACGCGTCGGTGTGCACCTTCGCTCTCGTGGGGCTGCGCCAGATCTTGCGACCGTTCCACCGGCTCTGAGCCGGCAGCTTGAGCCACCACTCGATGTCGCTCCACGCCTGCCGTGTGAGCTTCACCTTCGCGCCCCATCCCCGCCTCGTGGAGAGCACGAAGTGGAGCTCCCTGAGATACAATCTCGCCGCGTCGCCGGAGGGACTGCCAGATACACCGACTGGCAGAGCCCCGTGAACGCTGCCAGCTTCCGAGCTGGGAGCCACCTCCGCTGTCGCGACGCCTCGCTGAGAAGCGCCTTGGACTGCAGGTGAATCTTCTGCAGCCTCGCCGGTGTCACGCGGAACTGTCCCGCCTTGAGGTCCACCTCGAGCCCTAGGTGCTCCACCAGCTGCATCGGCTCCCATTGCCCCTTCTTCTCGTTGCGCGACAATCCGAGTCTCACCAAGACCCGAGATGTCAACTCGCGCGCCCTGAGCGCCTCGATCCTGCTGCTTAGCAGCAGCAGGAAGTCGTCCATGTAAGGGAGCACCCGCGCCCCCTGCTGATGCTCCTCGCGGCCGCATCCTCCAGCTCGTCTGCGAACTGCCCAACGTCGTCGCACTTTGCTTCCGCTTTGCAGCTTCCGCACTTCCAGCCGATCCTCCGCGGATCTCGGAGAACGAAGGCACTCCACGAGCACCTTCATGACCTTGACGAAGATTCGTGGCGAGTTGTTCCAGCCGAAGGGAAGGGCGCCGCACTGGAATAATTCCCCCCACACGTCGAACTGCATGTACTCCTGGAAGGCGGGGTCGATCCCCACGACGTGGTAACCGTCCTGGAGGTCGAAGCTGAAGCACCAGTCGTTCGGCTTGGCGAGCCAACGCAGCTTCTTCAGCGTCTCCATCTTGCAGCGGGACTTGACGCAGTGAGCGTTCAACCAGCGGAAGTCCATCACTAGACGCCACTTGTTCGTCCCCGGCTTCGGCACCAGGAACACTCGGGATACGTGTCGTCGCCTCCTCGCTCGCACCCATGCGCCCGTTTTGAGACACCGCTCGGTCTCTGCGGCCATCCACTCCAGCTGCGGAGGGGTGGCGTCGCCCAACGACACTCCGTGATCGAAAGGCAAAGGCGCCTTGTCGACCCAGCGCATCTTTGCCCCTTTGCTGATCCACTGCATCACCTCTGAGTTCGCGCCAGCTGCGCGCCATGCCCCCCTTCTGCTCCGCACCCTTTCCTGCAGGGTGGGCTCTTTCCGTTGGACGCCCCGAGGGGCGGAAGGCGTCCAACCTTTCCGTGATCGGAAAGTTAGGTCTGGGCTTGGGCGCCTCGCCCAAGCCCTGACCCTTTACCTCCCTTGCCGCTGCCGCGGCCACCTTCACCTTTTCCAGCGCCTTTACCTTTGCCTCCTTGACGGTCACGAAAAGTCGAAACTTTGGCACTGGCCTTGGCGTGCGTGTTCATCACGGCCTTCGCCTTCGTGGTGTCGAATTCCTTCAACCACTTCGTGAGCACTGAGTCGCTCACCAGCCCGTCGCTGCCTGCGTACACCTTCTCCTCGATGAAAGCCAACTTCGCCCGCAGCGCCTCAGCTCCGCCGTGCGAGGTTGCGTCAGACTCCATGCTCGCTCTGAGCTGCAACATGGTGTAGCGGTTGTTCAAAAGCGAAAAAAACGCCCTTAAACGTGTTGTGCGCTGCGAAAACGCGCTCACTCAATTCCTCCACCGTTGGGGGATCCTTTTCATCTTGACACCAGTCCAGGGTCACCTCGGAAAACGCAATCGCATCGTGCATGTACGAAAGCGCAGGGGCAAGCACCAACTGCTCGTAACGCATGGACGAATTGGTGCGTTTGGAGAGGGCGTCGTAGGTCTTGTCGTTGTACAGGTCGTACATCTGCGGCATGTCAGTCTCCAGTGTCGCAGGTCTCGCAGGGAACGGATTCCCTTCAACATGTGGGACATACGGGAGCTTTTTTAATGCCTCCAACTCCGCGTCTCCGCTCTGAGCGGAACCACCAGCCTGCGAAGCGGCTTTCGCTGCCGCCTCCTCCGCGACTTCAACTCTCGCTGCGAGAGTCTCAATCTGCTCCATCATGAGCTTCATCATTTCGCCCTGTTGCTCCAACAGGATTTCCATCCCGGACTTCGCAGCCGGTTGTCCAGCCGCGCCAGCATTGTTCTCCGACGCGCCTTGCTCACCTTCTTGATCGCTCATTGTAGTAAGTCGTCAAGGGTTTAAACTTCCACAGTAACGTTAAAATGTGGGGTAAAAGTTTTTGCAGTGTGCCGCACTAAGAATTTCTCCGCGAGGAAAATTTCTTGTGAAGTTCTTTTGCGAAGGCAAAAGAACAGAGCTGCGGATTCCCACGGGCGGAACTCCTAAATACTGTCGTGTGTAAAGCCTTTAGATCTAACTCAGCTGCTGATTTTGATCTAACGGCTCAGGAAACTCTGATCGATCTACCGGCACAGAAACCTCTAAAATTCCGCAGGCTCCAATTTAACCATTTCTCTTTTGCTCGAATCCTCATTTGCCAAAGGCAGGCACTGCAATACATTTCATTAAAATGATTCTGTAAAGTGTTTAAAATGCATTTTGTGCTTTTACATGCTTTCTAAATTCATGTTTTTGATGAGATGTCCAGACTGTCTGTGCACGTCACCAAAAGGAAAGAGTCCTCTGGGTCGGGAGCGGTGGGAAGAGCAAAAGGAACAGAGCTGAACAGGCGTGTCGCTTCGTGGCTACTTGTACATCCTGTTTGTGTCACGGAGCTACATGTGTCATTCGGCTCTACTGCAGCAGGAGTCACGGATTCTGAAAGTCCGAAACCACAAAAATTCTGTTGCACTCCAATTTGAACATTTCTCTTTTGCTCGAATCCTCATTTGCCATGAAACCAAAGATGAAACTGTGAGGCACACAAAAGAAATCTGATCTCTGTCACTGTGACCATGTTAACCAAGCGAAGTAGTAGTCCATGTCTGTGTCCCTCAGAGCTGTCGGGTCGATGTAGTGCTGCACTGCCGAAGAGAACTGTGACCAGCCTCCCAGGAAGCACACTTTCTCCATTGTAGCACCCACAGCTCGAGCACACGTCGTGGCACCCTTCCGGGTGCTGTGTGCAGAAAAGTGACCTCCTTCCGGAGGTCTGCAGTCCAGCTCGCTGAGAGCCAGACCAATCCAGTCATTTGCCACGGAAGCCTTGAAGTTCTTCGGGTCCTCGGGTAGCAGCCAGTAGGCGTCAGGTTGAGTCTTCTCAGAACTGTTCCAAGCCGTGTCACGGTGGAACTCCCAGTGCTCGATCAGCTCCTTCAACAGAGCTACCCCCTTCCAGGGGATGCACAGGCGTCTCTTCACCAGTTGATGCCGCCGTCCTTTCTCCTTCAGCAGCACCACTGAGAACTCACTGTCGCCACAATAAACGTGCTGCCGTGACAACGAGGTCCCCGTGTCCGGTCTGCCGAAGGTCACGAAGGCCACAACCACGTAGGCGAAGGCTCGCAGTAGCTGCAGCTCCTCAGGCGATCTCGGAGTCAAACTCAGCGCTGCTTCGTGCACACGTCGTATGTGTGTCGCTGGCAGCCACGTCCGCTGGGTCTCGATGTTCTCCTCCTGCACCGCCAGCTCCGCCTGGATGGTCACAGAACGCCCCTTCGCTGGTCCAGGAAAACGTAGGTCCTCGTGGTAGTTGTTGATGGCAGACAGGTACGGCTGCAAGGAGGTCGACTTGATGCCCCCGTCCTTCAACAGAGAGGCGATGTACAGCAACGCCGTCGCCTCCGATGCTGGCAGCCACGGCCGTTGGTGCAGCTCACAAAATAAAATGAAGCGCTGCGCCTTCGGTCCGTAGTTGCCCATTGTCGTGTCCAGCAGTGCCTTTCTCTGCATCGTCACTGCCAGTTCCGTGAGCTGGGAAGGTCCCAACTCACCCCTCCACCGCTCACAAAGTGAGCGCGTGAGGAAATTTTGTACAACACCACCGCGCTTGTACTCTTCGTAGTCGCCTCCGCTGATCCGCTCGGTGTTCTCGCCGTCCGCGTACGTTGCCTCGTCCGTGCTGTTGATGATTTTGAAGTTCTCCTCGGACAAGTCCAGCGTCTCCTCGTCGCCGTCGTCGTGCAGCACGTGCGCCTTCCCGTCCTCGTTGAACTCCTTCACCACACCCGGGTAGAAGCAGTCATCGTCCTTCCAGAACACCTCGATTTTCGTACCCACGGTCACCTTGCTCGCTGTCGTACTCGTAGCAGAGCTTCTTCGTACTTCAGCAGCGTAGTAACTCACGGGCGCGCCTCGATGAAGAACATCACAGCGTCCCACTTCGAGGGCCCGAGCAGCTCGGACCCTCCCAGCCTGCTCGGAGTGAACAGGTCCCTGCGCCGTGGCATGATCACCACCTCGGTGGCCAGGGCCTCCAGCTCTCTGAACCAGGACTGTCCCGGCCAGTACGGAGCCACCACCGTAGCAGCGGCCCCCTCCTCCCGCAGCTTGTGCGCCACCTCGTCCAGCAGCGCCCACGGGGGGTTCACCCAATTGTTCTCCCCCCGCCAGTCGTACGTCAGAGAGTCCACACCTTCGCACTTCGGGTCCTTCCACGCAGCGTAGTACCGAGGAAGCTGCGCGGAGATCTCGGAAGCGAACCGGTCGACTGTGTAGGGCCCCCACTGCTTGTTGGCCCACACGAACCAGTCCCGATTCAGCCGCCAGTCGTCCAAATCCTCGCAACGCGAAAGGTTGTCGGCCCACACGTTGGCCTCGCTGCGGATGTACCGAGCCTGCAACTCGATGTCGTGCAGATCCAGTAGCAGCCAGAGTCTCCTCATTCTCCTCATCAGGTCCGGGTTCCTGGAGGTGAAGTGTGACAGCATCGCCACCACCGCCTGGTTGTCGCAGTAGAGCCGTACGACCTTGCCCTCCAGCTCCTGCAGGAACGCCTGTACGGTCTTGTACACGGCCTCCAGCTCCAGGTGTGTGATGTGCCAGTTGCGCATCTCGTCTGGCCAGAAACCTCGCGCGGGGAACTTCAGGTTCAGCACTCCTCCCCAGGCTGTCATCGAAGAGTCCGTGTGCACCTTCGCTCTCGTCGGGGATCTCCAGATCTTGCGCCCGTTCCACCTGCTCATCACAGGCAGCCTGGACCACCATTCTAAGTCCCCCCGAGCTGCACGCGAGATTTTTACCTTTGCTCCCCAGCTGCGTTTCTCTGCCAGCACGAAGTAGAGCTCCCGTAGGTAGAGCCGCGCCGCTGGTACTGCCAAGTACACGGATTGGCAGAGTCCCGTGAAGGAAGCCAGTCTCCTGGCAGGAATCCACCTCCGATTTCTCGCTGCGTCGCACAGGATCTCCTTCGCCTTGGTGTGGATCTTGTGTACCCGTCGTTCTGTTACACGGAATTGTCCCAGCTTCAGGTCCACCTCCAGCCCGAGGTGCTCCACCACCTGCGTAGGCTCCCATTGGCCCTTCTTCTCGTTCCGCCGTAGGCCAAGTCGATGAAGCACCAGTTGAACTTTTTCTCGACGCAGAAAGCCTTCTCGCTGAGAGTCGACCAGCACCAGAAAATCGTCCATGTACGGTAGTACTCGCATTCCGCTGTGACGGTTCGCGTCCCCGCCAGCACCACCGGTCCTGCGACGGACTGACCATCGCTGTCGTACTGCGGAACCGTCCCGCAGCCTCCTGATTTCTCTGCGATCCTCCGCTGCCTGTGGAGAACGTAGAGCCTCCACCATCACGCGTACGAACTTGCAGAACACTCTCGGAGCGTCGCTCCATCCGAACGGCATCGCTGAACATTGAAGCAGGTCCCCTTGCAGGTCGAACTGCATGAATCGCTGAAAGTCCGGGTGGATCCCCAGCGCATGAAAACCGTCTTGGAGGTCGAAGCTGAAGCACCAGTCGCCCGGTTTCGCCAGTCTCCTTAGTTTCTTCAGCATCTCCATCTTCACACGATTTTTCACACACCACTGGTTCAGCCATCGGAAGTCCACCACCAGTCTCCACTTGTTCGTACCCGGTTTTGGCACTAAAAAAGCGCGAGAAACATGAGATCTTCTCGTCGCTCTCGTCCAGGCACCGTTCTCCAGCAGCCTCTCCTTCTCCGCGTCCAGCCACACCTGCTGCTGCCGCGTAGCATCCCTCAGTGACACCCCGTGGTCGAACGGAGGCGGAGGCTTGCGCTTCCACCTCAACTTCACCCCGTGAGTAATCCATTGCATCACCTCGGAACTGGCGCCCGCCGCGCGCCATGCTCCCCTCCGCTGTCTCACCTGCTGTTGCACGGTGAGTTTTCCCCGCCCAGCGCCCGGAGAGGGCTGTTGCGCTGGACGGGGTGGCGGCACGCACATCACACATCGGCCGCGGGCTTTCCGCCCCGGCCCTTGCCGCCTTTTTCGGTAGGCTTCTTACCGTCCTTCTCCTCCTTGTTCTTACGGTCCTTCCAGCGCAGTTCTCGGTCCCGCGGATTCACCACCCGCGTTTCCGCGTTCGCTGCGTTCTTCGCCGTCATGCTCAGCATCGCCTTGCCGCAGTTCTTGTCGAAGTCGTTCAGCCACTGCTGCAACACCTCATCTGCCACCACGCCGTCTGCTGCCTGGTAGACTCTGTCCTCCACGAACTGCAGCTTTGCGCGTAGAGCGTCCGATCCTCCCCGTTGTGAAGAACCAGGCTCCTGCTCCAGCTGCCCGCGCAGTTCCAGCATCGTCCACCGGTTGCACAGCAACGCGTACACGCCGTGCACCGAGTTGGTATCCGCGTGGAAACGTTTCTGCCACTCGCTCTTCGTCAATCCGCAGTCCTCGTTCACGTCCAACGTCTTGTTGCACTCGTCCACCACGTCGTGCAAATCAGACAGCGCTGGAGCCAGAACCATGCACTCGTACTTCATCGAAGAGTTGGACTTCTTGGAGAGTGCGTCGTACGTCTTGCTGCCGTGCAGGTCGTACAACTGCGGCATCCTCGATGTCAGTGTAGCCGGCCGCGGTGGGAACGGGTTGATCGAGGCTGCTGGCACGTACTCCAGCTTCCTCCTTCTCTCCAGAAGTTGTTCGGCGGTCTTGGCTGCGGAGTCCGGGTCAGTAGTCCCAGGCTTCGCTGCCACCTTCGCCTCCAACTCAACGTTGAGCTGTGCTTGTCGTTGAAGCTCATCACGCAGCCGGCGATGCTCCTCTGCCTGCTGCCTCTGCATCTCAAGCAGCTCCCCTTGCTGCTTTTGCATCGTCAGAATTTGTTGCATCAGCACGTCCTGAGTGGACGGTGCTGCCGGGGAAGGGGAAGCCTGCCCGATGTCTGGCTTCCCCGGGAGGGGAGGGAAATCCTCTGTAGACTTGCCCTTCGCAGTTCCAGCCATTTTCTCTCCCTCAAAGGAGTAACAGTGAAGTCAATCGTACTGCCGTAGCCGATGTGAAGCCGTCGTTTTGAAGTCGTAACGCCGTCCCCGCGACTTCGCTGTCAGATCTCCCGTTGTCGTTCGATCGCCGTCGTACAACCTAGTGGTCTCGTCACTACCTACTCTACTGTTTTACCGGTGAAACAGGTGAAGAAATTTACAAAATCAGATTTGCATTGTGCCTCACAGAGTACCGTAGGTACCCGTGAAGTTCCTGTTTGCAAGAGCAAAAGGAACAAAGCTGAACAGGCGTGTCGCTTCGTGGCTACTTGTACATCCTGTTTGTGTCACGGAGCTACATGTGTCATTCGGCTCTACTGCAGCAGGAGTCACGGATTCTGAAAGTCTGAAACCACAAAAATTCTGTTGCACTCCAATTTGAACAGATTGATTTTCTGGTGCACAAGAGAGCCAGCCACGCGTGTAGGGAGCGGTTGCAGCAGTGTGCACAAGAGAGCCAGTCACGCGTGTAGGGAGCGGTTGCAGCAGTGTGCACAAGAGAGCCAGCCACGCGTGTAGCGAGCGGTTGCAGCAGTGTGCACAAGAGAGCCAACCGCGCGTGTAGCGAGCGGTTGCAGCAGTGTGCACAAGAGAGCCAGCCACGCGTGCAGCGAGCGGTTGCAACAGTGTGCACAAGAGAGCCAGCCACGCGTGTAGCGAGCGGTTGCAGCAGTGTGCGCAAGAGAGCCAGCCACGCGTGTAGCGAGCGGTTGCAGCAGTGTGCACAAGAGAGCCAGCCACGCGTGTAGCGAGCGGTTGCAACAGTGTGCGCAAGAGAGCCAGCCACGCGTGTAGCGAGCGGTTGCAGCAGTGTGCACAAGAGAGCCAACCGCGCGTGTAGCGAGCGGTTGCAGCAGTGTGCACAAGAGAGCCAGCCACGCGTGTAGCGAGCGGTTGCAGCAGTGTGCACAAGAGAGCCAGCCACGCGTGTAGCGAGCGGTTGCAGCAGTGTGCACAAGAGAGCCAGCCACGCGTGTAGCGAGCGGTTGCAGCAGTGTGCACAAGAGAGCCAGCCACGCGTGTAGCGAGCGGTTGCAGCAGTGTGCACAAGAGAGCCAGCCACGCGTGTAGCGAGCGGTTGCAGCAGTGTGCACAAGAGAGCCAGCCACGCGTGCAGCGAGCGGTTGCAACAGTGTGCACAAGAGAGCCAGCCACGCGTGTAGCGAGCGGTTGCAGCAGTGTGCGCAAGAGAGCCAGCCACGCGTGTAGCGAGCGGTTGCAGCAGTGTGCACAAGAGAGCCAGCCACGCGTGTAGCGAGCGGTTGCAACAGTGTGCGCAAGAGAGCCAGCCACGCGTGTAGCGAGCGGTTGCAGCAGTGTGCACAAGAGAGCCAACCGCGCGTGTAGCGAGCGGTTGCAGCAGTGTGCACAAGAGAGCCAGCCACGCGTGTAGCGAGCGGTTGCAGCAGTGTGCACAAGAGAGCCAGCCACGCGTGTAGCGAGCGGTTGCAGCAGTGTGCACAAGAGAGCCAGCCACGCGTGTAGCGAGCGGTTGCAGCAGTGTGCACAAGAGAGCCAGCCACGCGTGTAGCGAGCGGTTGCAGCAGTGTGCACAAGAGAGCCAGCCACGCGTGCAGCGAGCGGTTGCAACAGTGTGCACAAGAGAGCCAGCCACGCTTGTAGCGAGCGGTTGCAGCAGTGTGCACAAGAGAGCCAGCCACATGTGTAGGGAGCGGTTGCAGCAGTGTGCACAA
>LGRX02020628.1:0-23224 GCA_001247695.2 Cymbomonas tetramitiformis
TCATCCGCGGATGAGTCGCCCGAAGAATAGAATTCTGTGTGCCCGCAGATGATGACACCATAGAAGCCAGTAAAGATGGATGGCCAGGTATGTGTTTCGGACGGCCAAGGAATCCTTGGGAACACCTATCGCATGGATGATACAACACAACACATGTTTTCATGGTCATATAAAACCTGCTTTCACGGCATCCCTATTCATTTTTTGCTTACGCTCACCATCCACCCACCTCCTACCAACATTTCAAGAACATGGACGCACAGCGAATGAAACTGACGGTTGATCCGAAACGTGTATTGTTTGATATTGTTCTGCCTTTCATCCGTGCGAGGCACGATAGGAGAAGGCAAGCACATAGCGATGCAATTGCTAGAATCAAAAACGGCGAATGCCCAGAGTGTATGAGGAAGTATAACAGGCCTATGTGGCATAAGCATTTTGATGAGAGGCACGACCCCGTGTGGCGTCGAGCCTTGGAGTTAGAACCAATCCGTCCTTGGTTTCGTCTGACACGCTTTGGCCGCCATATGTTAAGCACGCTTTGGCCGCCATATCCTAAGCATATGCTCGATTATCTCGATCTCGAATGATGGCCAGGTATATGTCTTTCTTGAGCAGGATTGCCTTGCTATCATCCTGGCCACAAATTCTTATCCACCTGTGAATTCTGTGTGCCCGCAGATGATGACACCAAGCTCCTCGCACACACATCGCGGTGCATTGGCTACTTTGAAGAGGCACACGTAGAATAATAACAATAAGAATAACACATAGACTTCGATATGCAACGAGGTTGTGTCATTGTGAGATGACCTTTTGACAATAGTAGGGTGAGATTTGTACTTTTTATGTAACATGTCTTACGTTGGTTTGTAAAATGTCACGCATTATAAAGCCTGCCTATATCTTCATCAGCATTCATTTCTCGCTTTCGCTCACGATAGACCCCACCTCCTACCAGTGAGCGACACACCCAGATGCCAGACTACTACATTGTCCTTTTCCGTTTTGTGCTTCCCGCCATCCGGGAAAGACGCCGTTCCCGCGAGGAATGCTTTTTGCACGCATGGGTAGAAGAACGATTTCTGTGGGCCCTTGAAACACGAGTACGCATTACATGCCCCGATATCCCTGGCACATTTACCTCAGAAATCATTGTGTTTCCTGTGACACTTGCGCGGTTTTTTTTTCATCCTCGGAGAATTGTGAACGACGACGTCGGCGGCTTGAGAGTCAATGAGGCGTCCTACTTTAATCGGACTAGCTGGATTTCCGGTATGAATTTGTATCGCAGTTTTAACGAACTCCACCGACGGTGGTTATATGATCACCATTGGGCCTGGTGCAACGGTTGGTTTCGCAACCTCCTTGACTATGACGCTGATGGTAACGAATTCGTCTATGATCGTGAATACGACCGGCCCTGTTGCGCTGATTGCGGAAGGTCAGATTCACTTGTTATGCGAGTGACTTACCCACATCGATACATATGTGTCGACCGCGCGAGTTGCGAGTTCTGGCAGGATACCGATGATACCGAAATCCCAGAGTTGCTGTCCTCCGACTCCGACTAAGGTATACATAAAGCTCAATACCTCTTACACAGCCTTCATTTCTTGCTTTCGCTCACCATCGTGCCACCCCGGCCACCTCCTACCATTCTGAGAGCCACCCGTCTGATGACAGCCCACGGCCACTTTCTCCTTTTCAGATGCGGCACAGAGGTCACCTATAGAAGTGTAGCTAGCATCACGAAGCACAATCGAGGTCTTACTGACAACACCTTCGACTAGACGTGAAGAATTACAATCGCTGACCGTCTACACGGATGTGCCCGACAAGTGCGAAATCTATATAATATGGGACCTAAGTTTCCGTGTCGTTGCAAGCGATCATGGCCTGGTGCAACGGCTGATTTCGCAATCAAGTTACCTATGATGGAGATGACAATATATTTTATGCTCGCTTATACACCTGGGCTTGTTGCCATGATTGCGGTTCTCAAAGCACAGTTCTTGAATAATGTAATAATGTAATAATGTAATAATGTAATAATGTAATAATGTAATAATGTAACATACAATGATTATAAAAAATGTGAAGATCGGGGTTCTTATACCATTGCTTGTACCATACACGTGACTTATGATATTTTTGTTGCCCGCATCGAGAAGAATTGTTTTCTAGAATAGATGGGTGGTGGCTAAAGCCACCGATTGAGATTCGACCATCAATTCAAATCAAGACGAGTCATCCGCCGACAGTCGACAAGGTCAGTGCAGATGTACCCGTCGCCAATACGGGTAAGATCCATATCAACGCGTCGGCATCGACTGCAGGCAGGCCTCATAGACAACTCGTACCGCGACGGGTAGATCCATTGAGGATCTGCATGCTCGTTGTAAAAGCCGTTGTACCAGGCCCAATGATATTCACGAAGCCATCGTTTTTTGAAGTCGTCGAAATCGATGTAGTCTAGCCGGAATCTGAAGTTGTTTGACATGCCAGGTCCTTGCCAATGGAACCCTTCATCGTCGTAATATGGGGCTTCAAAGTTGGAGGTAGGGAATATCTGCAAGAAATTTCCCCAATCACGAACATCCCCCCAATCGACTTCGAGCAGATCACGTAATTCATAGAAATAGTGAGCCAAAGTTACAGGCATCCAAACATCACCAAACATGCCCGAAAACGTCAAAACTTGTTCTTCCAACGCCCACAAAAACGTTCTTCGACCCATGCCTGCACAAAGTATTCCTCACGCAATTGACGCATTTTCCGAATGTAAGGAAGAACAATCCCAAACAGGACGTAATGGGTATCCGCCATTCTTGATAATGCAAAGATGAAGCGGTGTGTCTTCCAGGAAGAAATGGAAAATGATCCTCCTAAAGGCCTCAAGCGATTTAAATATTGCCAAGGAGGGCTTGGGCCTCTCAAGGTAAATGCCGCAAACCAATAGGATGAAACCAACAATCACAAGATTGGCCAAGATAAGATTGGCCAAGATAAGATTGGCGCGGACAAATGTTGGCCCAAGATTGGCGCGGATTGCGAGTTCTGGCAGGATACCGAAGTCCCACAGTTGCTGTCCGACTCCGACTCCGACTAAGGTATAAAAGCTCAATTCATCTTACTTAGCCTTCATTTGCTGCTTACGCTCACCATCGTGCCACCCCTGCCACCTCCTACCAGAGAGTGAGCGACGCGCCTCTGCAAACTCGTGATGCCTCCAGTGTTAAGGTTTGGTGTGCATCGGAATCGTGCCAGTATCGATGTAGATGCCATTCATCGCCATGTGATGGTGCACATGCCATGCCCCGAATGCAATTTGCACCAGTGGACTTTGACAACGATGGCAAACCGCCCTGTCCGCCGCCCGCCGATGCCTCACAGGCATGATCTGATAATGGCTATGTGGCGCTTTACCCGACGAACTCGGTTTTATCTGTTTTTTGAATTGGTAGAGCCGGAACGCTATCCCGATCGCGCTGCATATGCACGGGGTGAAGCGTGGATGACTCCGCGATTAATGGTTATTCCAGTCGACGTTGTACGCCTATTGGTGTGTTGGTACCAGAATGACGAAACGACACCTTTCGACGAGTACTGTATCAGTTGCGATTGCCTTAGTTGATCAGGTATAAAAGCTCAATACCTCTTACTTAGCCTTCATTTGCTGCTTACGCTCACCATCGTGCCACCCCAGCTTGACACTAACAACTAACAACTGACCACGCTCAGCCCAAAAGCTACTTGAATGCCTCAAGGCAAACTCGTCATGAAATGCGATTATTGTGACCTTCCTGCAAACGTTCGCATATGGTTTAATGCTGGTTCGCATCTTGTTGCGATAAATGAGCATACCGAACATTTCGCGTGTATGCGTTGTTCTTACGAAATATTCATGTGCCAGGAAGCAATGGACGACGAAGACGGAGTATACTGGGAGCTGATAGATTAGTAGACCATTACTTTCCGGCGCCTGAAAGGCGTGGAATGAACTAATTCGAGATCTTTTGCCTGGTAGTAACTTACGTACTTTGCAATGTAATAGTAACGCTATGATATGTTGTACGACCAGCTGACTTATGGCTTTTGCGATATATATATATATATATTTGTAACACTACTAACACTAGCAAACATTCTACTTGTAATTAAACGAATAGACACCGTTCATGCAACAATACCCGTGTGATGATAGTTGTATAGCCGCGTTTTTTGACGCGGGGCTTGTGTTTATGAACACACCCAATCCAAAAAAGATATCTCTCTCCGTTGATTGCTCGATGATCACTCGAACCACATTGGCAAACCGCATAATGAAGGCATACCGTACCGCATAAACACATAATGCAACCTACGTGGCTGTCACGTGTCGGCATTACACTGCGCGTTATGATGACGTGGCAGGTCACCCGTCGTCTATAAACCGAGAATAGTAACAGGAAAACACCGTCTAAAAACATGCATACTGGTTCACCTATCCCCAATAGTCTGTTTGAGGTAGAAGCGAGCAGCGCCCAACACAACCTCTGCAGTGTTTGTGCTACCCTTCTGGCCAACTGAGAGATTCTGGCTGGAGCTTGTAGTGCCAGCCATTGAGGCTGGGTTGTTTGTCATCCTTGAGTACATCCCAGTAGACACAGATGTGTTCACCTCACCTAATGGGGTTAGGGGATTGAGAAAGGACTGTGGCCCCACGAGGTGGCCAGTAGTGCTGGTAGCCTGCCCAGTGACAGCCCCGAAGGGGAAGGCATGGAAGAGAATTGGTGTGTGACTGACCATGGAGGGGGGAAGAGGGGCAATGCAGAGTATGCAAAGCCCAAGGAATGGCTGAGAGCCAGGTGGAACTTCATCTTGAGTGTTGCTGATGCGGAGAACACAAAGAAGAACCACACGACCGGCCAGAGCGCCTTTGTCAGATTTATGCTAGCCTTCGGAGAAGGACCGGTGGTACCGGTGTCAGATGAGGATCTAGCGATGTTTTATGTATTTCAGTCACAGACTTGTAAAGTCTCTACCTTGAAGAGCTATACAGCTGGTGTTAGAAGATTGCACCTAGAGGCGAAGTATGAGTGGGTGCCTGTTAGCCACAGATTCCAAGTAGCTCAGACTATGAGAGGACTGAAGAGGCCGCTAGGAGATGAAGTAAAACAGAAACTCGCAATTACATTGTATATACTTGCAAGAATGTATCAAGTAATGGATTTTGATGACTGTAACATGGTGACTTTGTGGGCAGCAATGTTGACTGCTGTGTTGTGCTTGCTTCGAAAAGACAATGTCTGTGTTGGGAAAGTGGATGCCTTTAATGTTAGGCGGGTCCTTAGAAGAAAGGACTTTGAGATGAGGAATGAGACAGTGTGGGTGACACTAGTGTTCTCAAAAGTGATCCAATTTGAGGAAAGGACACACAAAGTGGCCATGAGGGCCACAGGAGGAATGTTGTGCCCGAAACGGGCCTTGGCCAAGTGTTTTGAGCTAACCCCGGCAGAGCCGGAGAGCCCAGCTTTCCTGTGGAAGTCAAGGGGCAGGATTGTGCCCATGACACACGGAGTGTTCGTGGGGGAGATGAAAAAGCTGATCCGGAAGATCGGTCTTGACCCGAGTCAATACTCGGGTCACAGTTTTCGGAGAGGGGGGGCCACGGTGGCCTTTAACCTCGGGGTGGACCACCTTTTGATCAAACTGCAAGGAGACTGGGTCTCCAATGCATACCAGAGGTATGAACAGTTGACAAAGGCTCGGAGGCTGGAGCTGCCGAAGAGGCTGGCTGCCAGGATGAAACACGCCGCTCTGATCCTGCCCTGTTCGGCTTTGGTTTCCATTCCATTTGCATTTCCATATTTTCATTTCCATATTTCCATTTATGACCGTACGATGCGCCACGGATCGGCCATTGAAATCACTGCGCCGCGAACTGCGCCGCGGCAGCATACTCATGACATTTTGCTCTCTCCTCCCGAAATTTGGAAACGAAGCGACAGCATCGAGCATTTGGAAGCAGCATCGAGCAGCCCGCGACAGCCCGCGACAGCCCGCGACAGCCCGCGACAGTCGATTCAGTCGCGTTTTTTGCGCGGTTCGGCACGATTGTTCTCTTTTGGCGACCTTTCGCATGAATCGGCTCCCATAAGCTTCCCTTCGCTTGTGCGAAGGTGGGATAAGACGAATGGCGTTCACACCAGAGGTGTGCACTTATATCGGATTTTTTGATATAAGTCTTTGGCTTATATAAGTCCTCCCCGAGGCGATATAAGTCATTTTTTGGGCTTATATAAGTCTGTATAAGTCCAAAAAACTTATACTTATACTTATATAAGTCCAAAGGACTTATTAAGTCCATTTTGGACTTATTAAGTCCATTCTGGACTTATATAAGTCCGATTTTGGGGTTATATAAGTCCTAATTTGGGGTTATGTACAATCGGCCTTTCCAAATTACCACCCGGCTCGCATACTTAAGTTTCGCAACGGGCCATGAAATCCGATGACGGCTCAGAATCGCCGAAAATGACAAAATGACGATTTCAGCGATTCAGAGCGGCCGATCAGAATTATGTGCCCCGTTGAGACCTGTCACAGTTTTCACTTAAGTTTTCCGTTGTTGAGCGAAAAGGGCTGGCAGCTCTTATTTGACTTGATGCATGTGAAGTATCTGCGTGATATTGAGCACACACATGGTTCATATGTTATTCCCAAGACCGTTAGTCGTATCACGGGGGTACCAACAATCTTGGGATCGAGTAAGCCATTCTCAACATTTTGAGATGCCCGCGAGCCTAGCGCTTTGCGCAAAGTTTCAACTTTTCAAGTAAACGGGATTCCGGAGGGATTTTCCCTTGTATCTTTTGATTGGCTTGGAGTTAGTTCAAAAGTGAAACAGAATATTGATGCCGAGACTCTTGCGCATCCGTTGCGCGCATCCGATATACCCCCGCACTAGGGGGGGTATAGCGGATGCTCGATTGAGCGCTCCGAGGTGTGAGCTCACGCGATGATGCTCGTTTTCAGGAATGTCTTCATATTATGTCGCAAGACGCACCCGTATAAAACAGCTAAGATATCAGTATGCTTCATAGGAAGCATACTAATACATGCGAATTTACTGCGCTTCGAAAAAATGAATATGCGAATTTAGGTTAAACATATGCCGCATCGAAAACCCTGAATTTTTCATCTGAATCGGTCGTTGCGAAATTCTCGGTGGTTTTTTGGAAAGGCCGATTGTACGTCTAATTTTGGGGTTATTTAATAAGGCAGACTGTGGAGTGTTCACGTTGGCGTAGCATGGCACGATTGTGACGTACTCAACGAAACACTTGTGTAAGGCTATCGCACGAGGACACATGATTCCGAAAGACATGGTGCTGATATTGAAATACCGGATGAAAATGCCATTATAAAAAAATACTGCATACACTAAATAAACCAATCGAATATCATCTAAAGCTTTGCAAAACTCGAAACCAAATCTAAAATCAAAACCAAGCTATGTAAAACTCGAAACCAAATCTGAAATCAAAACCACGAGGCAATGGGGATAAGATCCCAAGCATTCGAACGAAAGAAGGGAGGAGGAGGAGGAGGAGGGGAGTCGAAAAAAGAGTCGGAACCGCCAATAGGATGTGGCGAGGAGCCTTCGTTGTAAAAGGTTGGCAGGGAAGCATTCTCCTTGGTGATGTTCTCATGCGCGAAACATACCGCTGCGCATATTAGGAAAAAGAAACGTAGGACTCTCATAGTGAGAGCTATATATCGCTCACAGCAACAGTAACGAAGGTCAATATGTGAGTTCGCAATTTGACGAAGGCGGAAATTTATTCCACTCTTTCATACTGTATCGAGCTGCACGCCTGCGCCTACGTCGTGCCACTTGTCGGGATGTAGGATGTCGAAAGTCGAGGGTGAATGCCTGAATGGGCGTGGCTTTCACCGTCCACGCCAGCAGAATTTCGGGAAAATAAGTCTGATTTTGGACTTATATAAGTCCAAATATCGTGACTGTTGCACAAATGACTGAATTCGATGGCGACAAATTTGGGAAAGATGACACGGTGTTAACGGCAAAACCGATGGTACGCAAAAACCAGGAACAGACTTTCGAGATCGAACGATTTCGATCGCAGTGGGAAAATACCATGAAATATCCACCGTTGGATTCTGTGGCATGTACCCTTAACATTCACCTCCTGCTTTCCTTAAGCTTCTCGCTTCCTGTTTTATAGTAGTGCTTTGACCTGTATTTTGACTTCGGTTCGTGATATAATACACATAACGAAGTCAAAATATGTTCGGAAAGATAGTTGGGTACACACATGACTTCATCCCAGACTGGATCCCTTCATTGTGCGAATTTGGGGCGACCGCCTCAAAGGGAGCGCGGGGCGGTTTTGAACGGTGCGCGCGTTTGCTACAAACCACCATCTGAGGTTATGATTCTTTTCACGTATGAAAACTTGAAAAGAAACATCGAACCGTTAAGAATGCCATCTTAGGAGTACTGAGGCCGCAATGCATCGTGAGCGGTTGTAGGGCTTTCCGCAAAGCCATACGCATAAGCGCGTGAAAGCGCGGATCCCGTTCGCAAAAACTGGGGTTTTTGTCAACGGGATAAGTTCCTAATTTCCAAGGGATAAGTTCACATCTGGAACTTCATCACCGTTGGAATACAGGCGGCGAAAAGGAACTGACTTTCGGACTTTCGGAAGGGGAAGAGACGGTGGAAGGCGACGGTGCCTACCTTCAAGGCATTACTCCGGAAGAAACGCGACGCAGACCTACATCTAGTAAAGTTTAACCTAAATCTGCTCCTTAAGTATGATTACCTAATCGATTTCTTCACTGTTTGCGGGAGGGTAAGTGGGCAAAGTGATTGACACTGGGTACCTAAGCCCTAGCCGAAGCGACGGGACTTGAGGGTAAAAATCCAGTGAGGAATTCGCGCTCAAACGAGCGGACGACTCAGCGCGCTTCGACCAACTTCAAAATCCGAAGGAAAATGCTTTTTCCAGAGCTCTAACACTGTGGATAATTATAGATCGTGTCGCCATCTGACTCAGTCATTTGTGCAACAGTCAAAATATGGACTTATTAAGTCCATTTTGGACTAAATAAGTTCATATAAGTATAAGTCCAAATGACCACTTATACACGATAAGTTAAGTCCAAAATCAGACCTGTCAGGCCCCCTTATACTTATATAAGTATAAGTATAAGTTGGACTTATATAATGAGAAGTTCATGGTTTAGTGGCTACTTATTGAACCGTGGTATCGCGAAACCATGGTTTACAAACCGTGGTTTCGCGAAACCACGCTTTTCGCGATATTCCCCCGAATATTCCGCCTCGTGGCGCCTGGGTGGCGGGGGATATGCTTATCGCGTGTCACGTTCCCCCAAACCATGGTTTCGCGAAACTACGGTTTGAAAAGCGTGGTTTCGCGAAACCACGCTTTGGAAACTGTGGTTTCGGGATACTACGGTTTGGAAACTGTGGTTTCGCGATACCATGTCATCACATCAACTGGGAGCTCCCAGTTCAACGGTGAGCCTGACTGGAAGAGTTTCAGAATTTTCGACATCTCGGGGCGTTCGAGTCGATCTTCAGATTTCGTAAATTCGATTTTCACATTATGCATCTGGATGACGATGGCTGACGTTCCCCCAAACCGTGGTTTCGCGAAACCACGGTTCAGAATTGTCTTACGTGATGGGACACGTCGGCAGACAGGCTGTCGCGGACGTGTACACAATATTCCTTTCCAAAACCATGGTTTTGGAGAAAACCATGAAAACCGAAACTGTGGTTTCGCGAAACCACAGTTTCGCGAAACCACGGTTTGGAGGCTACTTATTGGGTACACGATCAAAAAAATGCACAGAAGCGTGGGATCGAACGATCTGCCCATCGTGTCCGTGAACGCAGTGATGACAGTCGGGCCAAAACCATGGTTTTCAAAGTAGCCACTAAACCATGAACTTCTCATAAGTCTACCCCTTATATAAGTGCACACCTCTGGTTCACACGGGGTTGGGGATGGAACACCTACCTGACGCTTTTTTGGCAGGGCCCTTACCATGTGCACCCACTATCGGGAAAGCCAATCAGAACATGCCAGCTCAAAGATGCCATTGCAATACGACTTTTGTAAATCACCATTGAGCGAGCGACAAGAGGTAGATGTCACCCGTTGCCTGGGTTGACAATGAGCACGTTGGGCAACTTGTTGCCACGTTGGGCAACTTGTTGCCCGACGTGTCATTGTCAACCCAGGCAACGGGTGACATCTAACTTGTCTGCCGTTGATCCCCTACTGACTTTCAGATCGACAGTTAATTAGCTATCCACATACCAAGGGACTCCACAAAATTGTCAACCCTTGCCTCAACATTGTCCACCCTTGCCCTTTATCGTCGTCCATTTACTCAAATTACTTTAAACTCTACCGTCGATCCCCAGCCTGTTTTCCGCTTCTCGACTGACTTGATATGCGGAAGGTATAAAATCGTTTACGCAAGCTTTACCTACAATATAAACAAGTATTTCACGTTTCCCCATCCAGGGTACAAATTATACAGTCTTCCCACCACTTAATTTTTACTCAGATTATTTCACTATGATACAGTCCTCCCACCACTGTATTTATACTCACATTGTCGCTCACTCGTCATCGACAACCAATGGTGTTTTGCCATTTGTGCACTTACAAAAGTCGTATTGCAATGGCATCTTTGAGCTGCCATGTTCTGATTGGCTTTCCCGATAGTGGGTGCACATGGTAAAGGCCCTGCCCAAAAAGCGTCAGGTAGGAAGGATGGTGTTTCCGCGAACAATCGTGCCGAACCGCGCAAAAATCGCGACTGAATCGGCTGTCGCGGGCTGTCGCGGGCTGCTCGATGCTGTTTCCAAATGCTCGATGCTGCGCTTCGTTTCCAAATTTCGGGAGGAGAGAGCAAAATGTCGCGACAGCAGCAGCATCAAGGATTTGGAAACAGAGCTCAATATTTGTATTTTGTATTGGGAAGGGTTATACGCGCTGGAATTCACACGTCGTTTCCGTCTCAATCCCGGAAAAATTCTGAACCAGCGTGACGGTCATATCGTCTCGCATCGTCTCGCGTGTCATCGTGAATTTAATTTCCAGGATTATTAAATCATCATCAATTTATCTTCCATCGATATCGCGGATACGATTGCCGTTGGCGTTGACTAGCTCAAGGATAAAGAGCTGCGCACCAACATTTACTGCTCATAATTTTCTCAACGGTCCTTCGCTTCGCCTCATGGGCGGAACGATGTCGTGGCTGCTGTGTTATGCGCAGGGATTTCGGAAGTGTTTGGCTGCTTCTATTTTTCAGTTTACTTATGCATATGTGCCAACTCACGATACTCATTTTGTGCAGCTTGTGTCGCAGGTTTTCCGATGGCGAGGAGGGGCGCGCTTTCTTGTGGTGTGGAAGTCTAGGGCAACCTAGCTTGGGATCACACCCAACCACATCGGACCCACCTTGTTCTCACGTTTTATTCAACTCACTTTGAATATGCATACAAAGTTTGAGGAGCATTGAGGTTAGAGACTGAATTATCTTTTTGGGTTTATGGCGTCATCGCGACCTCTTGGGGTGTGGAAGTCAAGGTTGAGCATGCCAACCTTGCTTGGGTTCGAACCCAACCACATCGAAGTCCTCTGTGTTAGCGCACGAAACTTTGCACTAAATTTGCTGAGAGTAATGTTAGTTCACCATCTTGCGCGCAAGGATTGTCGTCAAGTATGCACGAGAAGGTCACTTCATGACAAAGAGCTTTTTGGGTTTGGGTTTTCATGTACCCAAACCAACAAGTGCCAAACAGTCAAGGTCTTCCCGTGCTTCCTAGCAAACGAAACTACGCTGATATTTTGCCGAGATATATATCTTCAAGTTCCCTAAAGCACAAGGACTGAGATACATTGTTTGCGAAACAAACAGTTTATTTCCTTGGCAGATTTATTGGGTTTGGGCTCGAATGTACCCCAAACCCAATATATTCCAAACAGCCAAGGGCTTCCCGTGCGTTCTAGCGCACGAGACTTTCCACAAATATTGTCGAGTTGTATACATTTAAGTTCCCTGAAGCTCAAGGACTGGCATACACTGTGCCCGAAACGAACAGTTTATTTCTTTGGCAGATTTATTGGGTTTGGGCTCGAATGTACCCAAACCCAATACATGCCAAACAGCCAAGGGCTTCCCATGCGTTCTAGCGCACGAGACTTTCCACAAATATTCTCGAGATATATCTCTTTAAGTTTCCTGAAGCTCAAGGACTGAGATACATTGCTCGCGAAATGAACAGTTTATTTCTTTGGCAGATTTATTGGGTTTGGGCTCGAATGGACCCAAACCCAATACATGCCAAACAGCCAAGGGCTTCCCGTGCGTTCTAGCGCACGAGACTTTCCACAAATATTGCTAAGATATACATATTTTAGTTCCCTGAAGCACAAGGACTCAGGCTTCGATGTGGTTGGGTTCGAACCCAAGCAAGGTTGGCATGCTCAACCTTGACTTCCACATCCCATGAGGTCGCGATGGCGCCACAAACCCAAAAAGATAAATCAGTCTAAAACTTATCATACCTCGATGCTCCTCAAAGTTTGTATGCATATGCAAGGTGAGTAGATTAAAATATGAAAACAAAGTAAGTCCGATGTGGTTGGGTATCATCCCAAGCTAGGTTGCCCTAGACTTCCACATCTCAAAAAGGTGCGTCCCTCCTCGCCATCGGAAAACCTGCGACACAAGCTGCACACACCGAATACCGTGAGTTCGCATATATGCAATAAACGAATTGAAAAATAAAAACAGCCAAACACTGCCGCAATCCCTGCACATAACACAGCAGTCACAGTGAACACCGTTCCGGCCATGAGGCGAAGGAACGTTGAGAAAATTATGAGCAGTAAATGTCGCAGCGAGCGCTTTATGGTTGAGCTAGTCAACGCCAGCGCCAACGGTAATCGTATCCGCGATATCGATGGAAGATAAATTGATTATCTGTTTTAATAATCCTGGAAATTAAATTCACGATGACACGCGAGACGATGCAAGACGATATGACCGTCACGCTGGTTCAGAATTTTTTCGGGATTGAGACGGAAACGACGTGTGAATTCAGGCGCGTATAACCCTTCCCTTTTGTATTTGTATATTTTTATATTTTTATATATTGCTTTTTTTATTTCCTGTATAAAATTATATAGCACGGCTTGACAAGAACCCTTGTCCGCAGACGTGTCATCCGAGTTGGACCAACCAGACATTAGCATTTTAGGCAACGGCAGACAATACGAATACATAGTTATCATGTACAATTAACAATAAGGGCCAGCCGAGCGCTCGATCGACCTCGAAGCTCCAGCCAGCGCAGGTATAAACTAAACCCGGTAAAGCTAAACGTTTGGAAGTCTTCACTCTTTTGAGCTGTCACAACAGGAAGAGTGTGAGCTCTCCAGCAAAACGTCAAAGAGCTTTTGTGATAATTTTTAGTGGAATCGGGTTATCATAGGTGGATATGCGTGGATCAACATTCGGAATATGTCTCCGTGCCGTGCTGACTCTTCGCCTTCAGCAGTGTGTGTTCGGGGCGAAACCATCACGTCATATTTTCCCAAGTGAACCAACGACTCCTGAGTACATCTCGAAAGTATCTCAGTGCCAAGAGTGCGCGTTGCAGGTAAATGGCTCGGATCGGGCGCATGGATGCTGTTATGCCCTTCCACCTTTTCTCGAATGGCCTCTGAAGTCAGCTTCGGCTTGCCGATAAGCACCACCTGCTATTTGCCTGGCTAATCCGCAGACGCTGGGGGTCGTGGCTGTTCAGGGCGGTACATGCGACCCTTCCGGCCTTTGCTATTGCTCTCCTTTCGCAGAGTGGCACGGTTGTGTCAAGCCCACCTGGGAGACGCATTTGGACAAGTCGACGGATAAACCTTGGACAATCAACAAAACGCACGGGGATTTGAATTGTGTCAACAGGTCAGGATACAGCGTTCTCAGCTGTTAGGCGTTGGATACGACCACGATATGCTTGTGGAGGGGCCCGTAACCTTATAGACATGTCGCGCGTACCACGTATTGTTCGCGTTGTTTACAAGTACGACGAGTCGAGCAAAATACGAAATCTTGTTTAAAACAGCCATCAGATATATTCTTACCTGATGCTCGCACGTTGTCTTTGAAACCTAATGCACCGTTGTTCCAGTGCGCGCCTCTCCAGCGCGTGCGGTCACACACAGCACCACATGCCCACATAAAGTTTTCACGCCGTACGCCATTTTTTTCATGAGCCTGCCAAGCATGGCCCGGAAATATCCTGTTGCAATTCCACGGAGGTAACTTTGAATAGCTCTACAGCCTGCATCGTGCTTCTGTTGTCTTGCGTTTGATCGCTCTCTTACACAACGCGGCGCCAGGTGCTCGCGGCGGGGAGCGTGCCACGATGGCTTCTGTGCGTGCCACAACGATAGCCATGGCGTGGACTGCTCCGCGCCGTTAATGTGGGAGCCGTACTGTTCACCCAAAGTGTACGTATACGACCTACCGCCATGGTTCAACTCCTGGAGTCGGAGGTCAGGGGGGCGCGTTCTACCCAACAAGCTCCTGAGCCGCTTCTTGGCGAGCTGCCATCGCACATCCGATCCAGAATTTGCGGACTACTTCTATGTGCCAATAGTCACCAATGGTGTCTTCATGGATGACCGCTCCTCGCTTCTCATAGGTTATCCCCTGCTGACAACTCCCTGCCTCCACTCTGTACTGCACAGTCCATCCGTTATAGTGTCACCACATCACGGCGAGTCGACAGCCACCTTGCTGAAGTTCCTTCCGCCCTCCAGACGGTACCCTGCTTCTCAAGCTTTGTCACACCAACCCTCCCGGGCCCATGCCTTCGGTCATGACTTGTAATTATAACGGGTTACGGAAGGGGCGAGGGTGACGTTCCAGGTCTTTACCAGCGCTGAGATAGGGTGTGGTATGTTGGAGGGCTGCGCAGTGCGTGGATTACAATGGATACAGCGAACGTATCCATATTGGGGACGGAGTAACGGTTCAGACCACTTGCTGTTCAATGAATATGACGATGGGTGGTGCCGCCTTGCGGGCCATCCCGCCGTTAAGGGAGCTATTCTGTTGAGCCACTTTGGCCTCACCACACTCACGCAATCAGGGTGGTTCAGGTGAGCCGCCAGGGGTCGCCCCCGTGAGCCGCCAGGGGACGCCCCCGTGAGCCGCCAGGGGTCGCCCCCGTGAGCCGCCAGGGGTCGCCCCCGTGAGCCGCCAGGGGTCGCCCCCAGCCGCCAGGGTCGCCCCCCGTGAGCCGCCAGGGAGTCGCCCCCGTGCAGCCGCCAGGGTCCCGGGCCGCCAGGGGCCTAGGGGTCGCCCCCGTGAGGCCGCCAGGTCGCCCCCGTTGCCCCGTGAGCCGCCAGGGGTCGCCCGGTGAGCCGCCAGGGAGTCGCCAGCCCCGCCGTGCCCCGTGAGCCGCTCAGGGGGTCGCCTGAGCCGCCAGGGGTCGCCCCCGTGAGCCGCCGACAGGGTTCGCCCCGTGAGGAGCCGCCAGGGGTCGCCCCGTGAGGAGCCGCCAGGGATCGCCCCCGGGAACGCCGCAGGAGTCGCCCCCGTGAGCGCCAAGGGAGTCGCCCCGTGAGCCGCCGCCAGGGGTCGCCCCCGTGAGCCGCCGCCAGGGGTCGCCCCCGTGAGCCGCCGCCAGGGGTCGCCCCCGTGAGCCGCCAGGGGTTGCCCCCGTAGAGCGCATTTGGTAGGCACACGCCATGCAGTGGCAACACCTGTCCGTGTTTGTCTCGCAGCGTGCATCTTTTGAAGACTTCGGAAAGGTCCAAAATGCTATGGATCAGAATCGCTGATTGTGCACCTACGATAGCACTGCAAAGTATCGAGGCTCAGATGCCTTTGGTGCTTTAAGCCCCCACTAGCTACCCAGAGACCAGCACCGCACCTGCAAGATGGTGTGGGAATGACGTTGGGGTTGCGCACTGCGTTGGCTTCCGGCAGCTCGTGCGATCAGGGCAGGTTATGGCAATGGCACCTGAACACAGCAGATTTCCATGGTGACCGTGATTCTGTCCCTCATATAAGCGGGGCCTTTGTGCCGGGCAAGTATTTCCCCTCCAAAGCCTTTTCTATGCCGTGTACTCAGCAACACGTAAACCTACACATATAAAGCATGGGGCATTGGCAAATGCTATGTGGCGTGGGGCAAAGGATGCCTCAGGTTGCGAGTGTCGCCCATGGTGTGGTCAGAGGCGCAGGATGCCTCAGGTTGCGAGTGCTGCCCATGGTCTGGCCAGAGGCGCAGGATGCCTCGGGTTGCAACTGTCGCCCATGGTGTGGCGAGGGGCACAGGATGCCTCAGGTTGCGAGTGTCGCCCATGGTGTCGCATCCGATTGTTTCATACTATGGTTGCTAGGGTTGTCGGGCAATGTCTGTCATATTTTGGCTGCAAGGGGCGCCATGCAAGACACATGTCATATTGTGATTTAAATGGCATTAGCAGTATCGAAGTTCAGCTTTTTAGTTGCACTGTGGCTCGAAAGTTACCTCGAGGGACACTTGTTATGCGAGTGGGCCTGCCGCATGCATGCACTCCCAAGGTCTGTCCGGTGCTGATTGGTCAAATACCCTAACGAGACTACTCCTTCCAACAATACGTTGCGTGTGGTCAAAGCAGGCAGAGATATCGTGCTGCCAGATGATCAGGACTACAAACTCAAAGGAATGTCCGTGTTCTTGCAGGCGCTCCAAAAGAGTCAGGTGGGGCCTGCATGTGCTCCAAAGGTCTCACCGTTGCACGCACCAGCCTGTCGTGAAGGCATCGATGCCGCAGCCAGAACCGCATAGATTTGTGTTTTTCCTTGAGCTTGCTTCGGAGAAGAAGGGTACATCCTGGAGGTGCGCATCTCCATGTGCAGTGTTCGCCTCGACTTTATTCTCGAGGCACAGGGAATGGTGGGAGCAATAGCCGGCTCGCACAGCAGCTAAATTCAAATGAATTGTCTGCGTAAAATGCCACCTTTCTTTTGTTTCTTTCGTTGTCGCACCATGATGTGATGCGATTTGCAAGCCTCTCAGTGGCGGGCTAGGCTAGAGGGCAGGCAGAATCAAGCGAATCTACTCTTCGGTTCGCCATTGTGGCAAGCCATAGCTGGTTCTATAGAGGCCTAGGGAGTGTGTAAGCCTCTGAGTGATTATACTTCGTCTTTTGACTCTCTGCTAGCTCCACGTGACCCCAGGTAAGTTGGGGTTGACTCCAGAGAGGCTTAGCAGCTTGCCAGCCTCCACCCAAACCCCTATTCAAAGGAAAGGCCGGTCACATAAAACTGGTAGCACACACGACCGACTGCCACAAGGCACACTCCTGCCCATCCATTACAATAAATAGTGTTTGTCTGGCTGGCGTTGTCTAAGCTACCCGCCTAGACTTAAGTTTACAGCCCAGTAAATGTCTATTCATGATGAATATCCAAGTCTGCAACTGAACAGAGATTCTGGGTTGGGAGGGACGGAAAGTGCAAAAGAACAGAGCTGAGTACGTGTCTGTTCGAACTCCTACTTCTAGTCTGTGACTGGTTCAGGTTCTCTTGGAAGGGTCGAACCGTCACTGTCTACAAAAAGGACTCAGATCAATTGGAGCAATATTTTGAAACCACTAAAATTCCGCGGGCTCCAATTTAAACAAAACCGGTAGCGCCCACCGCCCCTTAGGCTCTTGAGGCTGCGCAGTTAGGTGCGCAAGGCTCGATTGCCATCAGGAAGGCCTCGCAGGCTATTGGTGTTGCTGTGGTTCTGCGGCAGGCGGCAAGCGGCTGGCGGCTGGCGGCTTGCTGCTGTTTGCTGCTGCAGATACCGAGGAAAGAAGAAGGTCGTGCCGTCACCCTGATGCCACAGCTTGTAGCAGTCGCTGACCGAATCTCCGTGCGCTGGGGACAACCCGTCTGCTGCCTCCAGCCCCGCAGTCGTAGTGGCACCTCCCCTGCTGAAGGAGTGCCTGGAGTAGCACTGAGGGTTCAGTATGGTCCGTGCCGCCAGTCCCCGAAGGTCGCCACCAAGTAGGCTTATCATTGGTCCCAGCTTGCCCTTGCCATCCTTGTCTTGATGAATCATGACCAATCCAGCTCGTGGTCAGGCGAACCCAAGTACTCACCGTAGAGCCTTTACCCAGCGTTGCCACGTGGCGCACACGTAGTTGCCTTGAAGGGTGAGAAACGTGGCCAGACCCTGCCATTGCCTTCGTCCCAGTCAACGTCGGACTGCCTCGGGTGGGCAAGCGGGTTCCATTCGGCTTCCTTGCTCTCTATCCTTTTACAAGAGCCTGACGGAGGCCATGGGCATCCTTGCCCGTGCCACATGCTTGCTGTCGCTGTTAGCTCGGAGCTACAGCAACGGCAGCCATCAGCAGAGGTCCCCGAAAGAAGATGAGCATGACCTGCATGGAGGATGCCCTGCATGGAGGATGTCTCGCCTCCAACGAGCTCCATGCAATAAATGCTGCCCATACCCGCGTGAAAAAAAAAGAGGAAGAAAAAAAAAACGCCCTTGGGGCGTATGAGTGATACCCACATGCCCTCCTTTAGGCGTTGCTATGCGCCGAGCTGAACAGGGAGAGCAGGCACCCCTAATAAGTAGTACTCGGCAGTCGCTCCCTTGAGCACCCGGCTTACGAGGATGTGCACCACCCAGGCTGCTCGTACCTCGCCCTTGTCTGGCATCAGCTTAAGTCGGAATTCCACTTATGCAGAAGCTGAGGAAGGACTGCACTCGATTAGGAGGCCTCGTCGTTGATAGCCGGCCACACTGACAACAAAGAGGCAGCGTCCCGTTCGAGTTCATCCGGCTCACCCTCTGTGCAGGGTCCGCGCATTGGGTCAGTCCACTCTGAGTTATTCACAGCATGGCGGAAGATGCATGGGGCCATGACAAAACCCGTCATCGCTCAGAAAGACCGTCAAACTGCCCCAATGTGATCCCGAACGGAAGGCGTCCGCAAATCCAGCTCTTTATACGGACAGACCTGGGCGAATTACTTACTTACTTACTTACAGAGTCAATCCAAGCTTGATCTGTGATTGGTGTACGTACGTGACGTGTACGTCACGGGATGCCACGTCATTTTTCACTCAGACGAGCGAAGAAAGCGAATCGGAAGATAACCGAAATTCTGCACTCGACTGCGCCCACTCCCCATTGCCTTCCCCCTCTCGCCTACGTCTCAACGTATAAAACGAATCGTCCATGTGAACGTTGAGCGTGTCGTGAGTCTGGTTAGTGGCATCGTCAACGAATCGCCATCGCCATCGCCATCGCCATCGCCCACCTGATGACTCACGAGGTCATGGTCACGACGCAGCGCAACGCGGCGTCATGAGTGGTGACACCATGCATTCAATAGATTGACGGTTCATTTCCCCGATTATTCCCCTGCATTTCATGCTGGCCTAGTGGAGAGTTTGAGATCGACTAGGCTAATATTGATTGTACCGGGACAGGCCTTGACACCACCTGTCCACAGAAGCCAAGCGTTCCCAAGAGGGACATCAGCCTGCTCTGCTATAGCCACCCCTCTCTGTCCGCTGTCCGCGCATCGTCCATGGCCTGCTGCTTTAAAGTGGTTTGAAGTGGTTGGGGTGCAGGAGGATGCGCGGCCCATCGCCCGCAACGCGTTCTTTGCCGGGAATCTGAAGAGTGATTGTGGGTGGATATGCGTGCGCCAGGTGCTCTCACTCTTAGAATGTCCTCTTGTCTGAGTTGGCAAGTTGCAATGTGTACTGTTAGTGTGGGAGGCTGCCCAAAAGAAAAGACAATAAAAATAGACCTCTCGGGTTGTGGGGTCTTGAGCCTCTATGGTGAGACTCTTTGCCTATGTATCTATATGTGAATAGGGATGTATACAACTGTATGTACAGTTATGTGAACGCTGGGATGAGGGTGAGGGGAGAGAGCGGAGGCAAGGGGAGAGCGGAGGTTGAGATGAGGGCGAGGGGAGAGCAGAGGTTGAGATGAGAGCGAGAGTAGTCTATGGAAGTTCAGATGAGGGCAAGGGGGAGAGCGGAGGTGTGTGAGGGCAAGGGGGAGAGCGGAGGTTGAGATGAGGGCAATGGGGGGAGAGCGGAGGTTGAGATGAGGGCAATGGGGGGAGATTGGAGGCTGAGATGAGGGCGGGAATGGAGAGCGGAAGTTGACATGAGGGCGAGGGGAGAGTGCAGAGGTTAATAGCCACGGCGCGTTTGATGCTGCTTCCGGAGATGGAAGCTGAGGACTGAGGCAAAGTGTTAGGCAAACAGTGATGATCTCTAAAGATTGAGGCATTCGAAGCCAATAAGAGAGCGACGCATGTCACACAAAGGTACTGACTTGTCGTGCTTTCACACAGGCAATCAACTCCACGTTTCGCAATCGGCCGGGTTTCATCATTAACCCTTCAGGTCAGAGTGCCGCCTGCCTTTTTTTCTCCTTCAGGAGCGATGGTGCTGGGAGTGTACATTTGTGTCACGGGTATGATACGAACTATCCTATTCATTCAGAGACAGGATGCGGCAAACTGTGTCTGAGAAGTCAGACTCCCGAGGGTGCCATGCTAATTTGAGCGCAGATGTGGCAGCGCACTTAGGGTGCAAAGTGCGTGGTGAGGGGGCTGCAGGCCGCACTGACGGGCGAACTTCAGCAGTGAATGTGTGGGGCGATCATGCCAATAATGCCACATTTTGTTTTGCTCCGTCTGGTGCTGGATGGGGGCGCTACGTCACTCTCTCGGGTAGCTATAAGGACTCACCTCAAGTCCCCCTTACCATGTGATCAAACCTTTAGCGCAGTCTCCTCCGCCCAGCTTTTGTGTCAAGGACCCCCTTGAGAAGTGTGAATGACCACCCTCCGTGTTTTGTGATTGAGGGCGAGACTTCTCTGTTGTGTTGGCCCTCGGTGCCCGCAGTGATTTTTGGATGCATACCAATCATCGTCACGCGGGACTCCGAATTGCTCTACCCCTTCGAGGTATGACTGCATGCTGATGCCCGAGTGTCCACTTATGGTATGACAATACAGCATCACCTGCTTGGCATTGTGCTGATAGCAGCATCCTTCAGGTCACCTTCCTAGACATGCTCACATGGGCATGGTGAGAATAACCATGTCCTGCGGTGACTGTGGCCGGCTGGGGGGCATGGTGAGAATAACCATGTCCTGCAGTGACTGTGGACGGCTGGGGGGCATGGTGGAGCCTTCAGAGAGAGGGCGTCGATTATTCGCTTTTTGCGATCCATGTAGAGAAGAAAGATCTGCCCACATTGGATTTGACTCTACGGAGCCTCTCAGACCAAGACATCAGGTGCCCCCTCACCCCGGGGGAAGCAGTCAACTCAGTGCGCTAAAGATGCATTCACACATGAGCGTGAGACGGTAGCTTATGTCTGCATTTTGCAAACCTTGTCGATGATCTCAAAAGTGTAAGAGAAGAGCCGGATCTGCCTTGTTCAGCGCTTTCACAAATCTGCCACGTGTCTATTTCATTCTCTAGATTGGTCCCAATTAGGTTTTGTGTATTTGTTATCCGGCGAATCTCTTTATCAATCAGGAAGCACCCTATCCATGGCAAGGCAATGGCGACTGGTTGTGAGTGGGCATCAAGTGGGAAAAGAAGCGCCCCCGTTTAGCACCAAATGGAGCAAAGCAAAATCAAGTGGGGGAGGGGGGTAGTGAGCAAATGACGAGTAGGTCGGCGTTGTGTGTTTTGAACAAATGGGGACGGGGTTATGTGTGCCAAACAAATGGGGAAGAAATTGTGAGATAACGATAAATGGGGAAGAAATCGTGAGAAATAGACAAATGGGGACGAAATTGTGAAATAAAGATAAATGAAAAAGAAATTGTGAAATAAAGATAAATGGGGAAGTGCTTTTTCGCCAGGCACATGCGGGCCAACCTTCGAAAAGTAGTTTCATATTTTCTTTGGGGGAGTATATATGGAGCACTAGGAGAGGAGAACAGCTTTCAGGTGAGTTTTCGGTAGTATTAGTCGAAGCTCCTATTTCGACATGTTTTTTTTGTGATTGAATCTCTTCATCAAATCGCTTGTTAGTCTCGCGCTTCGTGTAAAGCAAGGCTGTGCGAGTGAGGATGTGTGCTGACCAGAGTACCATCTGATTCCATCTGGATTTTAGCACTTTTGTATGCACATGGGAGTAGATGGAAGTTTACAGCTTTGGCACTTATGGTGTGGGATGTCCTAATGGAATTGTTGTAGGATGCATTCTTTAAGTTGATGGAAGTGCTCGCAAGACGGAAGGGTATCGTTCACCGTCCACATCATGGCCTCGTCTCTCGGTGTGCGTCGCGTTGGTCACTTTTGAAGGACACTCCCGGTGCACCCCTCGCCCCTTTTCACCGCTCTGATTGGATCTATGGTGCAGACCTTCCCCCCATCTTGGAAAGATGAGATCAGAGTATTGCCTGCTCATGGAGGGCAGTATGTGGCACAAGATTTTTACATTTTGGCGATTTGGGCGATGAAGTTCAGCAAGGGCGCTTGTGAGTGAGTCGGAAAACAAGAACAGGAAAATAAGTTGAAAGATATTTTCAAGTCGCAGCTTTTGGTGGCTGTTGAGCGAAGGGGTTTGCCCATGAATTTCAGGATGGCTGAAAGAATGCCACCAACCTGGAGACTATGCTCTAATACGAAGTCATCTCGATCCAACGTTCATATGTCATTTGGACCCTGCGCCTTGCTGAAACACTTCATTTGTTTACGATGGTGAAACATGCTTGACGAGAGCTTTGCATGGCAATGATGGGGAAGCAATTAGCAAGAGGGTTAGTAGGAAATGCACCACTATACCACGCCGTTTTCACTTATCAACGTCCCTGCCATTTTCGCTTTGGGCCGCCGCTGGGGATGCGTTTCATGGCAATCCTAGCTTACTTCACCCCTATAGCCTCGCATTTCATGCTGGTGTCGACTACATATCTGTGTCGCGTGTTGGGGCTGTGCCACGGCGTGAGCTCCTGGCTCAATGGTGCGAGTAATTTGCATGCGTTCAGGCCAACGATTTCTATGGTTGCAGCGATGCCCTCGATGCGAGCTGAATTGTCAAAAAGTGTGGTAAATTTCGACACAGACCCGTTTTGACGCAGATGTCGCCAAGTGCAATAGATCTAGCAGTTGGGGGG
>LGRX02020629.1:0-14168 GCA_001247695.2 Cymbomonas tetramitiformis
GTGTATGATTACTATTAAAAGTGTTAATTTTCTGTTAATATTCCTTACATGTGTAACGATCTCGCGAGGGGGGGCCTATTTCAACTCCCTCCGGCACCCCTCCGATTAAGTGTTAACATTCTGTTAAAATTGTGTTAAATTAACATTCTGTTAACATTCTGTTAACATGAATTATATAATTCCTTAACTTTTTCCCAAGCCAATCATTATTTACCATCGGGATTTATACCACCACTATTAACAGTTCCTACCCGTTAACACTTTTTAACACTTAATTAACACTTTTTAACACTTTATTAACAGAAATCCTCGGTGGTGTGATGCTGTTGGCGGTGCGTCTGGCACCCGTGAGGCTAGCACCATGCGGGGCTACTCTCGGGTGTTCGTGCGGTACCAGGCCTTCTGTCAGGACCGTGACCCGCCCAGGGTGCCTGTTCCTGCCGACCCGGTCACGGTGGCTATGTACTTGCAGTACATAGCCAATGCGACCAGGACGTTCTCTGTGGTGAAGACCGCTTCGGCTATGGTCTTCACTGCTCATGACTTGGCTCTGGTCCCGGCGGACCGGAACCCCACCTCTCATCGGCTGGTGGCCGCGGTACGGGAGGCAGCTCACAGGAGGCTGGGGGACAGGCGGCTCAACAGGAAGGAGCCGCTGGAGTTTGCATTCGTGCAGAGTGGTGCCCGTTGCTGGTTGATGCTGGGAGGGGTCACTCGGCAGATATTTGCTACACTGGGTTTGGACATGTGGACAGGCTTTTGGCGGTATGACTGTGCGGAGAAGGTGAGACTGCGGGATATGAAGTTCTGTGAGACCCACATGACCACCTTCCTGGAGAAGCGGAAGACGGACAAGTACAGGTATGGTCAGCTGGTGGAGGTTGCCCGGGCGGCGGAGGGTCAGCCTATGTGCCCAGTGGAGGTCAGTCAGAGGTGGGTTGACACCCAGATTGCACGGGGAGTGCAGCCCGATGAGCCACTGTTTCAGCAGATTGATGGCAGGCGGTTTCAGCGGGACCCGTCGGCTGACTGCCTGACGGGGAAGAGGCTGGATTATCCTCAGCTGAGGAGGTACCTGTTCAGGATGCTTGGTGAGGCCTCTGGGCTGGACCCCGAGGCTCTGAGGCAGCTGTATGGGACCCAGTCCCTGCGGTCTGGTGGGGCCACGGCGGTGGCTGCGGCTGACCAGGTTACTGATTTCGAGTTCAATCAGTACGGAGGCTGGAGCTCGTCGGCGGCTGCGGCCACCTACAAGGCTGCCAACCTCAACCGCAGGCTGGCGGTGTCCAGAAGCATGCCCCATGCTCAGCAGAGTAGGCGGCCCTTCTTGCCTGATTGCTTGATTTGCTGCCATGCATTGTACGTGCACTGCTTTGTGGTGATCTTTGTGTGCTTGCACCGGCCGGGTTTCCATTCACATATGTGTCATATGTGTCATGCAAGCTGGGCTATGTAGCCGCAGCTGATTAGAAAACTGATGGTTTTCTGATCAGTGTAGTATGACAGGTAGTATGACTGTCATACGGAGCAGATCTGAAAACTGAGGTTTTCTGATCAGTCGGAGGCCTTAAGAGGCCAGCTACGGACTGTGCCGGCCTCTTGCCGTGTTATTGTGATTGTGTGGACTTTCCCACCCGCCCTCCCTTGTGCTTCAGGTACGGATGAGGAGAGGCCGCTTTCAGTGCAGGAGCTGCAGGACTTGGAGGACCTGGAGCAGCTGGGCTCTGAGCTGGAGGCCGTGCAGATCCGGCCCGCAGAGGGGCAGTCGGCTCAGTAGAGTGTAGGTAGAGGAGACTAGGACCTGTGCCTGTTCAGTGCCGACCGCTGTGATGAGAGGTAGCTATAGTGATCCTTCGGTGGGGGGCTGCGAAGCTGCCTCACGCTGCTTCTCATCTAGGCACTGTTCAGTAGGCTTTGCTAGGTGATGGCTTTGCTATTGCTGTCATGCCTGACTCTGTGCTGGAGCGGGTAATTATGCTTTTTGAGGGTTTCAGCCCTAGCTCAGCATTTTAGGTCCATAGTCTGTACTCTTTAGGGTAATGATAGTATTTGCAGGCCTCAGTCCTTTGGCACGAGGGGCATGTGCCCGCATGCAGAAGGCTGGGTCGGCAGTCGGTGCTGGACTTCGGGTTTAGGCTTAGTTATTATGGGCTCTGACTAGCCCCTAGCCTGACCCTGCTTCCGTATCGTGTCCGTGACATCCTAGCACTGTACTGTACAGTAGTACAGTCTTGCTTCACTGTCTGGGTTTCCGAGAGCATAAAGCCTCGGCCAGACACTGTTTATGGGATTATCAGTTTGATGCTCAGCGAGCTTAGCCGGACAGCGTATCTGTCTTCCTCGCAGTCGGGTCGTGGGACCCTGATTCCTGTCTGACGGGAGTCCTTGATTTTTGGCACTTCTGGATTTGTCGTATTATGATTTTTTGTAATTCTGATGGAAACACCGAAATGCTTCCAGTATAATTATATTGTTGATCAGACAATATAATTATATCGGGCAACAACCTCCCGGCGAGATCCAGACGGGTTTTGAACCTGCGCGCTCAAGGTGCAAGCCCAACACATAGCGCCCTACGCCGTAGCGCCATGACATCAGATCTGACTGCGGAGGCGGCACTGTGGGGGCGGTCGAGTGCACTCACCGACAATCGCGCTATCGGGGGCGCCAAAATAAATATCCTGTCCGACATCGAGGGCCAGCAGCTGCCGAAATGGTGCCGTGCCTCCAAATAACTAGAGTTATGATGGAAACACCGAAATGCTTCCAGTATAATTATATTGTTGATCAGACAATATAATTATATCGGGCAACAACCTCCCGACGAGATCCAGACGGGACTTGAACCTGCGCGCTCAAGGTGCAAGCCCAACACATAGCGCCCTACGCCGTAGCGCCATACATCATATCTGATGTCATGGCGCTACGGCGTAGGGCGCTATGGCCCGTCGTTAGTCCTGGTTTGGGAACTTTGTCGCGATGTCGGCATGCCGTCGTGTCGTGTCGGATGTCGCTGTCGCGTGACCAGGACTAACGATGAAATTTTTGGGGAAAACCGACATGCTGCCCAACATTTCCCATCTACGTGGCGTCCGACGTGGCGTCGTGGCAACGGGAAAAACAATTGCATGCAAGCTTAAACGTGAATACAGTGAGAAAGTTGACCGTACCCCGTAAGTCGCTATCCAGCGGCTGTTGTGTTCGGTATACTAACGTATACCAAACACAGCATAACTATGCATATGAGTTCTCATAAGTGTTAGGAACAACATATTTTTTGCGCGAGCAAGATCCGTCCAGCATTTAGCATGCTGGACGGTTCTTGTGAGGGGGGGGTAATGGACGTGATTCGAGCCAGCCATCTCGACTCACGCCCAGCAGGGACTCATATTGCACAGCATGAGCATATCACGCATATCATATGAGCATAGGAAACTAATTCTGAGCATCTGACAGTGCACTGTCACCTTTAGCGGAAACGCGAATGCCAACCGCGTCCACGTTTCCGCCGCGGGGCTCGAAGCGTGTGAATCAAATGACCAAATGAAACACAGATGCGCACATACAACAACGTGAAATATATTTCAGATGTTGTTATTAGTATTTCTCAGCCTTCCCTTCGGTAGGATACCGAAGGGAATGCCGTTTTGCGGATGCGGTTTCCCGCTTCCGCCACACGAAGCGGAGAATCTGGAATCTGCTTCCAGTCACCGAATCTGTGCGAGGATGCTTCCTAACGTTCATAATACCTTCTAGTAAAAATTATTTCCATCTAATATATCGCGATTAATTGTTAATCTCCTCACTAATCTACCCTGCTGCACTAGGTTTTCACAGTGTAAACTCGGTTTAGTCGCTTGTCGCGTTGCCTACGTGGTCATGTCTTTTTGCCGACGTGGAACCCGAAAACCGACATGCCCGACATGCGCGACATTAAATGCCTGTGCGCCCTTAAAAAGGTTTTGATCTAACGATAGATTTTAAATTAACGCGACATAGGACGACAAAAAGGAGACAAAATGGGTCGACATGATCTTTTTGGGGCCGACATGATCTTTCGTTTTCGAAGACATGCAGAGATAGTGTCAGCCCCAAGAAGATAATGTCGGGCCTGTCGCATGTCGGTCTGTCGCGTTTCTGAATTTTTCAACCAATCAAATCGCCGTGATCAAAAACGCGACAGACCGACATGTCGTCGAAATTCCCAAACCAGGACTAACGACGGGCCTATGTGTTGGACTTGCACCTTGAGCGCGCAGGTTCGAGTCCCGTCTGGATCTCGTCGGGAGGTTGTTGCCCGATATAATTATATTGTCCGATCAACAATATAATTATACTGGAAGTATTTCGGTGTTTCCATCAGCTACGGCGTAGGGCGCTATGTGTTGGACTTGCACCTTGAGCGCGCGGGTTCAAGTCCCGCCTGGATCTCGTCGGGAGGTTGTTGCCCGATATAATTATATTGTCTGATCAACAATATAATTATACTGGAAGCATTTCGGTGTTTCCATCAAATTCCACACGCAGTGCACCGGCCGGGTTTCCATTCACATATGTGTCATATGTGTCATGCAAGCTGGGTTATGTAGCCGCAGCTGATTAGAAAACTTGGTTGTTTTATTAGCGGGTCGGAAACTGCAGAATGACAAATGCTGATGTGGCACCTCAGGGCGAGGGGTGAAACAGGAGACACTCTCCCCCACCTTATGGGGGGGTGAAAGTCTCTCTCTCCATGATCTCGATCACTCGTATAATCGATGCAGGCGGCATTTTTCGTACAGCGATACAGTGAATGTGTCATGCCCCACGTTAACGTTACCCGTGATGTATTCAAACTAATTATGGAAGACACACGAGTACGCTGACTGGCAGGGCTCGGGGATTATTCCGGATTAATTTTGGGCCCAAAACTAGATAAAAATAATAGTTCCTACTTTCGAATTAATGATGGAAGACGTAATATATATACATATATTAGTCAAGCCAAACAACGGAAACAGTCAGACGCAGCAGAAACGAAGGCTAAGATGAGATAATAAAATACAGTGAGTGTTTTATTATCAGTGCGAACTGCGAAATGCTGACTGCCTACGTGGCACCTCGGGGCGAGGGGTGAAACATAACAGGAGAGGCTGCTCAACCCCACCTTACAGGGGGGTGAAAGTCAGTGTCCCCATGACACCACCTCATCCCGAAGGTATGAGGTGCCACATGCAGGTCCCTAATTCACAAACAGAGCAAACCCAACTGAACACATCACAAGATTCTAGGGGCCTTTTTCAGCCCAGCTAGTGTGGCATCCGCCTGCGCTAATCTTGCGTGCTCTAGGGGCTTACGCCCATGCGTGTGCCGTGGGGATTAGCTACTCCCACGGGGTAGGCTGCTAAAATTACTAAGCAGGCTAAAGTCGGCGGCGGCGGTGCTCTCAATGATGTGAAGGTCAAGCATAGCCCATTGCCGTGGATCAACCGATGCCCAAGCGAGGCCAAAGCCTTCAACGGCGTGGCACCACCAGAGCGGATGAGCCGAAGTAGGGGGGTCGAGAAGGGCGAAGGTGGAAAATGCGGTGAGTGCGCGCAACGAACGCGTCGTACACAGCAAAAGCGAGGATCGAGGAATCGGAATGGGAGTGGGAGGTGGCGATAACACCACCACACACCACCAGACGACGGCCAAGGGATGCGTCGGGTGAAAGCGGAGAATGCGGAGAGGCGATGTCGTAGGAGTCAAAGTCCTTGTTGTCGATCAAGTCGAAAATGTCGGAGTCGAGGTTGGTACTCGGCGAACAAGCACCACCAGACACCACCAGGACGTAGCCAAGGGTAAGATGTTGTCGATGTAGTCGTAAAGATACCAACGCTGAACGCATAGCGGCCGTACGCACACGCTGGAGTGAGGCGGCCATGGCCACAGACTGCAGACTGCAGAATCTGCAAACCCAACGATAGGGTTCCCAAGCGAAAAAATAACTTTTCGTAAAATTGACAATTTCCAGTGATGAAAAAGCAAAATTAGGGTAGAATTTCGCAAGGAAAACGCCGGTCGCGTCAAACATGTCGTGCGATAAGCCAATTTTCCTGCAGAAGGAGTGCTGCTAGCCAGAGAATACCAAAGAGTAACGCGGCCGCCAAAAGTCCGGCGAAGAAAGCGGGAAAAGCGGAGAAAGTGGAACGCAAATCGCGTCAAGAAAGCGGAGAAATCGGTTAGGTTAAAGCGGCGCCGTAAGCGGCGAAAGCGGTGTTAAAAGCGGACGTCCAGAAATCGTTGAACTAAAGCGGATAGCAAAGCGGTCGTAAAGCGGAATCTTAAAGCGGATAAAATCGCGGGGCGCGAAGTGATCTTGCTAACGAATCTTCAAACAGGGAAGCGTAGCGAGGGTCCATAACCTGATGGAAGACGTAATATATATACATATATTAGTCAAGCCAAACAGCGGAAACAGTCAGACGCAGCAGAAACGAAGGCTAAGATGAGATAATAAAATACAGTGAGTGTTTTATTATCAGTGCGAACTGCGAAATGCTGACTGCCTACGTGGCACCTCGGGGCGAGGGGTGAAACATAACAGGAGAGGCTGCTCAACCCCACCTTACAGGGGGGTGAAAGTCAGTGTCCCCATGAATTAAATGACACCTAGGGTACCACGCGTCCGCGTATCGGTCATACACATTATTATTTCTAGGGTGCGGCGCGCCTACAGTATGACCCCAAGGTGCACCGATGGTGCCTCGGTGATACATCCACGATGCTCCCGACGTGTGCCTTCGACTCTCCCAAGGAAGGTAGCGGTAGGGGCGTAAACTCGGTGGTCGCTGGGCCCAAGATGGGCCCACGATGGGCCCACGATGGGCGACATCCCGGGGCTTGTGTCAGGGGTCGCGATCAGTCGAACGAAAGCTGAAATGCATATTTGTCCCTTCCGCTAGAGACTGATGATTCTAGATTCTTTCGTTCGGCGACCAACTTGGTGTTGGGCCTTTTGGCTATAGAGGCTCGCTCGCGGCTTTGTTACTTCGGAGGTTCTGACTATCGTATGACTGTTCGTTCGTGTTGTCATTGTCATATGTCAGGTCCCAGCGATCGGATGTCCAGCGCAGGTCGAGGTGCTACCAGGTAGTTCAGGTTGAATCTTTGGACGTTTGCTTGCCGTTTGCGATTCTGCGTTCTCGGATAGATAGAAAGATACAAGATAGTCTTAGTGGATTGCCCCTGACCCTTCGGTACCCGGGGCCCAATGTGGGGTCCCCCCGGGGGTAAAGTCAGGTCCCAGCGGTCCCAGCTGATGTGGCAGTAATTAAAGGAACAAGGACCAGCTCACCAGCTATGAGAATGACCAAATGAGCTGTCGATGTCGCTGTCGAGTGAGGCCTGAACGCTGAAGCTGGGAGGACACAGAACACACGACATCGACAGTGTCACTGTAGCTAGCAACTCCCCAACAACAGTCATAAACTCGTCATAAACTCAAACTTCGGACCTGTACAGATGAGCGCGACTGCTGCTGCTGACCTGAGAGGAATTCGGAACTGCAGCGACAGCGAGAGATGGGAACAGCATATAGCAACGCGAGCACTTCTTTGCAAGGCATCATAAAAATGCCATCCTGATAGTTTTCGGATTTACCTCTCTGAAATCGGTATCGGGTCTAACAACGTTGAAGTTAAATAGTTAATTCGTTTATATTGAGTGATACCGAAATTAGGGTACCCAGCCGAGTTAACTTCGATACCAAAGCTCTCTCTGCTTATGGAGACGTACTTTGGGAGATCAATCAGCATTTTAAGTAGGTCTAATGACGCCGTCACGCTTGAAAAGGGAACCGATGAATATGGTTTTACGCTACAGTTGACTCCGGAGCAGGCGAAGAGTCGCCAAAACTGTTTGGCAAAGCAACAGACGAGGACTGCGAAGTGGATTAAATTCTCGGATCCTATCAAGTTGCGGGACAAATCCAGAAAACTGAAAAATAGAGTAAGAAAGGTCAGTCAATGTCAATATAGCGAATATTGCGTCGCTAATTTCTCACCCTTGTTGCGAATATGCACTGAAGGGGGGAAACGTTTGAAGAGAACTTCCCTTTTGGTTTATTTTTGTGTCTGAACTTTTTTTGAATATGCCTCTGTGGATGTGCGACACTCTCAGGGCATACCTCCTGTGCTACGCCCAAGTACATGGTATTATATATGCGGGGCCAATATGCGCCGCGAAGCAGCTGGGAGAGGCTACTATGAAAATATTTTGCAGGATCATGCAGGGGAACATAGCAAAATAACGGCCTTGATAGACCTCGTACTTCCCGCACCCCGTTCCCAGAAGACACAAGTGCTTGTCTCTCTATCACCTCTGAGGAGTTCATATATCATACACTTGTACCCTTTCCCTCGTTGAACAATGTTTCAAACAGCCTCAAAAGTTCCATCTGTACCTCTGCGGACATAGTGGTAGCCCGCAGCTGCTGCAGTGCTAGAAGTTTTACAGGGAGGTACTCAAGCAGAGCGGACCTGCTCAGGCGGTTCAACCTGATGTTAAATATGCTTAAGTGCTTCGGGATTGTGATGCGCGTGCTACTGTATGTTTTGGCTTCGAGAGTGATCTTTCCGTTCAGTATTGATGCAGCCGATTCTTAGGCCTTGAGCGTCCTCACCCGGCGTCCCACCGTAGGTCTCCAGCCTGGAAGCGCGAAGCTGCTCGTTTTCTCACAAAGTCGGCGCAAACTGTGCCTCGCGATCACGAAGTTCTCAGCCTTTCGCAGATTCGAACACGTGCAAGAGTTTGCTGTATCGCAGCCATCCATGCCATCCCAGTTGTGCCGCCAGGGCACTTCTCGCTCCTGGTTCTACTAGGTTTCTTATTCTAAAGTCGATAAGCAACAGTGCCAGTCGTGTCCAGCCTTCTGCCTAAATCCAGACCAGCCAGACTATTGGTATTCGCTGTCAGAACCGGTGTGCTATGTGACAAACCGTCGTAAAGAGAGACGGCCTCGTGCTATCAGCAATCGTCGAGCTTGAATTTCGATTTCTTCATCTCTGCGCTGCGAGCCCAATACCGCTGACAGAGCCTTTCAAAGTCTTTAATGAGGCAAGTAAGGCTGTCCAGCTCTTCAAGCTGGATGCTAACGTTGGGTAGCCATATCTTAAACCGGTGAATACCGTCTAGCTCGCCCTGCAGCGGCTCTGTGTCTATCTCATGCGTCACACCAGCCCCTTTCGAACCTGTGGCTTCATGATACCGCCTCATGGTCGTGCACAAACATGCGTTCCAACGCGGTCGCCGGTCGCCTTACTTCTATTACTGCCACGTCAGTCACTTTCTCGGGCTTGCTTGCCGCCTCTCCTGGAGGATCAGCCGCAGCGGTTCCGACATATGTGCGTAATAGCAAAATTTAGTGACGAAGTCCTGGGCTCGGTGCTCTCTAAGGGTCCTGGCGAGCCACCTTATGTCTTGCCACACTAATCGCATGTAGAACCAGTGAATCACCTCACACTTCACGTACCGGACTCATGTGTTGCCGTGCCCGTCGAATGAAGGACGTAGGTTTTGGGGCACACATCGTTTGCCGGAGGCATGTCGTGCCGCTCCAATCACAGGCCGAACCAGCCAGGTAGCCCCCCACTACTGATGCTGCTTCGGCGATCGGGCCCAGGCTCGACGCAGCTGGTGTCTGTATTGTGTTGTGCCCTCTCCCTGACGCAGAAAAAATTCGAAGCAGCTGCTGCCTACATACGTTCGCGCACTCACCTCAGAACGGCAGAAGCCCCTAGCTGCCAGCTCAGCGACTGAGGCTTCTGAAGGTTGCGCGGTGCAGGACCTCCCTCGCACCTTTCCGGAGAACGCGTTTATCTCCGGGCCTGAGGGCACGGCGCAGCTGCGCCGCGTGTTGAGGGCATTTTCCTTCCACAACACCCACATACGATACTGCCAGGTGCGAAGGGGCACGTGTCCCCCCTCCCAGTCTGAACCCTCCGCACTGAGATGTTTCCGGCGCGGCACCAGAGGCGTGTTCTGCGTTGCTGTTCATCGCGTAACATCACACGAAAGCCGGTGCGGTCAGCGGTTGTCAGAGGGCTCATCGCGGTGTGGGAGGGCGGCGGAGTTCCACGTGCACGCCGCGCCGCGTGTTCGCACTTCGGTGTTCGAATTTTGACTGCGCCTGTACACGCTTGGATGCATCCATTTCTCATCCTGTGCGCAAAATAAGCCTGCTGTTGGAGTGGCAACAATTGCGGCAGTGTGCTGAACTGCGGCCATTCTGAACGTGATGCGTAAGTGGCTTGGAGCATGCTTGCCGTCCATCGATCCTTCCGAGAAACTGGTTTCGAACATCAGGGGCAGTTGCTGTCGTTTTGTGCAACGTGCAACTGTGCGGCTGCTTGCAGCTCTAACGGATCTGCACCTGGGCCCTTGCGCTCAACTCCCAACTCACTCCTGTCCACGTTTTCTGCAGTCTATGAATTACATTGCCGGGATTCTTCTGCTGGTGCTGAAGGACGACGAGAAAGCCTTCTGGGTGAGTCGAGAGCAGTATCCGAGCAGTTTTGCCTCGCATGCAGCACACTGCTGAGCACTTCGGGAGGCATGATGACAGCTGGCCAGCCTGGGGCTCGGCCGCGACGTCGCACACATGTGTGGCAGTACTTGGAGGGTTAGGTCGTGCTCGTGGCACATGGTTGGACACCAGAGCCCCTCCCGGTGGCTCGTGAAGCCTGCCGGCCTTGCACGATGAAGAGTTCTCCCTGCTGGCTGGCGTATGCGGGAGGGGTGAGCCGTGAAGGAACGGATGGCGCTTGGTTCTTGCCTGTTTGTCAGGTGCTAGTGGTGCTGATTGAAGATATATTGTATCCGAATTGCCATGCAGAGGTGGGGCCTGCCTGTGGCAACGAATCTGTGACGCCGTGTGACCCAACCTGGCACGGCCTACTTGAGTGCCTCGCAAGGCTGTGCTGGTCGGCGCCTCGTCAGGTCTTGTCAATATGCCAGAGGGGTGGGCAGGAGGCAGGGAGTAATTTTGGAAGGGGTTGGGGGAGGGGCAATATTCCAGACTTTGGAGGGGTGCCACGTGGAGCAGCGCACTCTCAAAGCTCTCTTGGAGCTAAAGATGCCTCGGTGAGTGCTTCCCGCTTCACTGGCTGGCACGGGATGCCGAGGCACTTTCGCTGCCTCATGGCACGCGCTCGGGCGCTTATTGTCAAGTTGGCCTGCTATGTTCCGCGCAGCACTTCGTAGGTGAAAGTTCGCCATCGTGGAGTGGAGAGGGGTGGTGAATAACTGGGTTGTGGGACGCCGTGCGCCAGATTGTCGCAGCATTTCGACGAGCTCATGTGCGACCTGTCGTGCATCACAACCGAATGGGTGCTGTGCCTTTTCACTAAGAGTCTTCCCGCTGAGGTGCGGCGCCTCTCCATGATCAGGGCCCCCCCAAACCTCCCCTCCCTCCCGTGCTTGCCCGAGCTGGTGCAGCGTCTTACTTCCACCGGTCTTTCTGAATTCTGGTATTTCTTCAGGCCGCCTGTGTGTGTATGGAGCAAATCCTGGAATAACTCCATGTCACTTGCGCTGAAGGGTGAAAGCAGGCCACCTTGCTGATGACATCCTTGCACTTGTTTCGGATGAAATCCTGGGCGTGAAAATACTAAGCCAATAGCGTGCTGTAGGACGCCGCCGAAGTGCGGCTCCCTGGTAAAACGTGTTCGTCGCATCCTAGGTTTTGTTACCAGGGCGATGCTACCTGCCAGTAGTCGGGCACCACCGAGGGGGAGCTCAATTCGTTGCAGCGGATCTGAATTCCTGGTTGCCTCTGTGGCATATGGAGCATGCAGACGGTTTGCCGGGTTCTGGACTCGATATTGCTGGAGGGATCCAAAGTGCTGTTTCGAATCTCACTAGCCATCTTCAAGGTGCGCCCGCCACAGGCGCATCTCATTTCCTCGGTGGGATAGCTCACCTTGCGGCGACCTACATCCGTTGTATCATAGCTCACTGTGCCACAATTCATATCGGCCGTGTCATAGCTCACCTTGCGGCGACCCTCTTCCGCTGCGTCATAGCTCACTATGCCACAATTCATATCCGTTTGTCATAGCTCACCTTATGGCGACCCACATCCGCTGTGTCATAGCTCACCTTGCGGCGACCCACATCCGCTGTGTCATAGCTCTGTGTGCCACAATTCATATCCGTGTCATAGCTCACTGTGCCACACCATATCCTATAGGCATAGCTCACCTTGCGGCGACCCTCTTCCGCTGCGTCATAGCTCACTGTGCCACAATTCATATCCGTTGTGTCATAGCTCACCTTGCGGCGACCCACATCCGCGGTCATAGCTCTGTGTGCCACGATTCATATCCGTTTTGTCATAGCTCACCTTGTGGTGACCCACATCCGCTGTGTCATAGCTCACCTTGCGGCTACCCGCATCCGCTGTGTCATAGCTCACTTTGCGGCGACCCTCTTCCGCTGTGTCATAGCTCACTATGCCACAATTCATATCCGTTGTGTCATAGCTCACCTTGCGGTGACCCTCTTCCGTTGTGTCATAGCTCACTATGCCACAACTCATATCCGTTTTGTCATAGCTCACCTTGCGGCGACCCACATCCGCTGTGTCATAGCTCACTTTGCGGCGACCCTCTTCCGCTGTAAGTCATAGCTCACTATGCCACAACTCATATCCGTTTTTGTCATAGCTCACTTTGCGGCTGACCCACATCCGTTGTGGGTCATAGCTCTGTGTGCCACGATTCATATCCGTTTTGTCATCATAGCTCACCTTGCGGCGACCCACATCCGCTGTGTCATAGCTCACTTTGCGTTTAATCTTCCGCTGTGGCTCACAGCTCATCATGCCACACCATATCCGTTGTGTCATAGCTCACCTTGCGGTGACCCCCTTCCGTTGTGTCATGCTCACTATGCCACAACTATATCCGTTTTTGTCATAGCCTTTCTCTCACCTTGCGGCTACCCACATCCGCTGTGTCATAGCTCACTTTGTGGTGACCTACATCCGCTGTGTCATAGCTCACTCTGCGGCGAATTCTCTTCCGCTGTGTCATAGCTCACCTTGTGGTGACCCACATCCGTTGTGTCATAGCTCTGTGTGCAGCGACCCATATCCGTTGTGTCATAGCTCACCTTGCCGCATTTCACATCCGTTGTGTCATAACTCTGTGTGCAATGACCGACATCCGTTGTGTCATCGCTCACCTTGCCGCATTTCACATCCGTTGCGTCGTAGCTTTGCATGCGGCGACCCACAACAGGGGTGTCATAGCTCTGCCTGTGGCGACCCACATCCGATGCGTCATAGCTTTGCGAGCGGCGACCCACATCTATATTGCCATAGCTCACTGTGCTTAAGCCTCATTAATAGTGTTGCAGCTTGCTCGGTTAGTTTACTTCAGTTCCACACTTCAGCCAGCATGGGGATAAGATTTTGATTATCTTTTCCAGCTGCTGGAAATTTTTTTCTGAGCTCAGAGTTTTTTTCAACCCCGCGCGAATATTTTCTTTTCTGTGAACTTTTTTTCGTTGCTGATGCAGTTTTGCAATCCGATGGATAAAGCTCTTTGGACAGTTGGGTTGGCGAGCTCCGCACAATGCCGGAACTGGAGCTTGGAGTAAACACCCGGATGCGAAGAGGACGCGTGTGCTGCTCGTGATTTGTCGCGGCAGCGGCAGAGGATTGGCGGGCAGGGGTTTGAGGAAAGATCATTTTTGGGGGAGGTGCTCAGATGACGAGTGGCATGCTAATGAATGCTGAACACATTGGTGCGTTGCCTATGTCAGTAACAGTCATGTTCGGTCATAAGTCTGTGTCCACGTGTCTCATGCGCGGTCATTCACCTTTGCTCCATCCTGTCAACGGCCCTCCGGCTCCTTCTATGTTAGTTGTCTCTACTTGGAAAGGTGCTGGGAGCATTTACTCCCCAGGTATGTCCGGTGGCGAGCGAGGCGCAACCCTTCCACTCGATTAGGTGGATCTATACGTCTTCGTGCGGAGAACAAGACCATGATTGTGTTAGTCTTATAAAGAGAAGCACCGTCATTGAGAAAACAAAATGAAACAAAGCCAAAGTGCCACAACCCTCCTCCGGGGCGCGAGGGATGACATGTATCACAACCCTCCTCTGGGGCGCGAGGGATGACACATGTCACAACCCTCCTCC
>LGRX02020630.1:0-11086 GCA_001247695.2 Cymbomonas tetramitiformis
GACTAGGCCCGGTCCAGGTCGAATCCCCATAGCTGCGGCTCAAGACGCTCACCGCAAACCGCTCATCTCAAATTTCCCGTGCGTACCCAAACGCGCCGTCGCGCACCACCTCTCCAAGCGGCTGTTTTAGCCAATCATGGCCAAATTAGCTGTGGAAAATAACGTGGAATGGGTCCACGACCTACTGGAATATCCCGGTTCAAGATATCAGACAGTCGGTGAACCAATATAGATAAACTCGTATAAGAAATAAACCCTAAGCTAGATATACCCGGAACGGTCACGGAGTCGGAACGGTCTCGAGTCTAGCTACCTGTGACACTCGGTGTGTCACAGCACAGGCTTACGGATCAGTCACGGTCCAGTGTTGGCTACCTAGGAATCTGTCATAGGGGCCTGCACCGGGACTCCCGGTCAGGGCTGCCTATACAGATTTCAGCACAGCCTCCAGTGGGCAAGAATTCATGTCTTATACTTTCAAGGCGCGCAGTTCATATCTCTAATCGATCTGTCCCATGTCGGCTGGCATATCATCATCTGCCACCTATAAAAATCCTAATCAGAGAATCTGCATTTGGACAATCCTAATCAAGACAGTTGATTTCATTGTCCCTTGCTGGTCCTTGCCTTCTTCCTACGAGGAGCCACGTCCTACACTTCTTCGTCATCACTGTCACTGCCTTGGGTACATTTCAAATAAGCTATGTACTCAGCTGTCCAACAGGCAGGATATTTCCTGGGTTGGCTCTTCGTCACTTCGGACACCCCAGCATTACAAACAAACGGGTGAGGTCGGGGAGGTGCCCTTTGGCACCCAGATAAGTTCACCCTTATCATCCATGATCAACTGCAGTCCCAGTCTCTTCAACTTTCGAGCTTCAACTTGTTCTTCAGCATCGTCAGCTACCAAGTCATCGAACTCGCTGACGTCATCCTCGGTGTCATCATATTCAGGCGAGGCAGGCTCCCATTTCGGACTGGCAGTATCCATGTCATGCTTACTGTCTGTGACACCCGCGTCATCATTGTCATCCGAATCTGGTAGCTTCTCCTTACTCCAGGTCACAGCACCTGCACCCGAATCGTCACTGTTCGTAGGCGTCGATTGTACGGACTTACGCCCCTTGTATGGAATTCCGCGATACTCATACTCGTCAGTCACACTCGTCTGATTCCAGTACGCAACGCTGAGAGGTAATGAAAATGGCGCTACCGGCGCCTTCACTAGAGTGGCGTCTTCCAGAAACCAGCCACCGCCCCTATTACGCTCCCAGCGGCGTAGCGCTCCAGAAGGGTGGACGATAATATGCTACCAGCTATAATCGAGCCCAGGCTTTCGCTCCCCATAGTACGAAGTCAATGGCTCGGGAGTCCCCTTCCGAGCCCATTGCCATTTCACTGCCCCACTACGCATAAATACAATATGCCAATCGAATGGCTTGACATGGCCAGTGTTCCCTGGCACACCTCCTCCCCTCTTAGCTTGTTAGTACAAAGAGATGATAACTCAGTTGTGTACCTTTGCACGTTTCAATCAAAAACATCATTCCGAGTATATGTCGCAGTGCCCCTGGCACACTACGAATATTCTGAAAATCAGCTTATGCATAAGCTGAAAATCAGCCTACGAATAGGCTTAAAACCAGCTTATGCATAAGCTAAGAATCAACCTATGAATAAGCGGAAAAACAACTTATGCATAAGCTGAAAATTAACCTACGCATAAGCTGAAAATCTGCCTAGGCATAAGCTGAGAATCAACCTACGACTAAGCTGAAAATCAGCTTATGCATAGGCGGAAAATCAACCTACGAATAAGCCGAAAATCAACTTATGCATAGCTGAAAATCAACCTACGAATAAGCTGAAATTCAGCTTATGCACAAGCCGAAAATCAACCTACGAATAAGCTGAAAACCAGCTTATGCACAAGCTAAAAAGTTGTTTATGCACAAGCTGAAAATCAACCTACGAATAAGCTGAAAATCTGCCTACGAATAAGCCGAAAATCCGCAGAAATTTGTTCGAAATTTAGGTGGTGTCATCAAGTTTATCAAATTTTTTGAGAATTTTCATCGTTGGAGGCTGGAATTGCTAAAAACAGCAAAAATGACAATGTTCGTGATCTCCATTCAGAGGGCTAGAATTGCTTTAACGGGGTTGGCAAAATATCCAACCTTTTTGCAAAGGCTGGAAACCGCTTAATTTTTGAGAATTCCAGCGTTGGTCGCTTAAACGGTTGTTGCTTAAAATCGGGCCCACACTGTATATACACACACATACACATATGCTCCGATAGTTTAATATGAATATGAAAGTATATAGACTATATACACACACACATCTTATGTGTGGAACGAACCAAAACGTTGTAGTGGGTTATGGATGCCACGTTATATCGTTCATGTCCTGCAAAGACTTGGGACCTGCGGTCCCACAAAAACCTATGACTTTGGGGGCCTTCGGCCCCCAACATGTCCCAAAGGCTTGGGACCTTCGGTCTCAAATGAAGCGCCAAGAATTGGAGGCCTACGGCTCCCGAAACGTCCCAAAACCTCGGAGCCTTCGGCCCCATGGGGACTTGCGGTCCCAAAAAGCCTGCGGCTTTGGGGGCCTGCGGCTCCCGAAACGTCCCAAAACCTCGGGGCCTTCGGCCCCCATGGGACCTACGGTCCCAAAAAGCCTACGGCTTTGGGGGCCTACGGCCCCCAAAACGTCCCAAAACCTCGGGGCCTTCGGCCCCATGGGACCTACGGTCCCAAAAAGCCTGCGGCTTTGGGGGCCTGCGGCCCCCTACATGTCCCAACGGCCTGGGACCTTCGGTCCCAAACAAGCACTTTCAAGGGGGGCCTACGGCCCCCCCGGGTGTCCCAAAATCGGGGGGTCTGTCCCAAAAACGCATTTTTCCCGCATTGTTAGACCCGTGTCTAATAACCGGCAACGACCGGCAGCGGCAACCGGCGCGGGTAACCATCACACACGACGAACGAACGCAATCTGCTAGCGTGACACGGTAGGTGCAGTAACGTGTTGCAGTGAACTCTGCGACACAACAATCAAGATACAACATACATGGATACTGAAAGCTCTAGCAAATATACAAATATGATGTTCCTTGGAACCACTACACACATCACCCGGAATTTTAGTGCATCTCCCTCGCACCCTGTATCATCGGTATGAAATAAGAGTAGACGCCTTCTCCCAGTTTGCTTCCGCCCGACCGACGACAGCATTTTGAAAGTGCCAAGTAACGGTTTTGGCCTTGGTTCACTTAGAAAGGGAACCGAGAATGACTAACTCGCAAAATTCCGGAAGGAAACCACCGCAAGAAGGCAAACTAAGGCAAAGGCGTGAGGATGACTCTCTACACATCGTGCACGAAGACAGGGAATATGCAGCGCCTGAAATTGAAAAGTGTCGCGCGATGCCTAAAGCGGGAAAGGGAGGTCTTGCACAAAAGTCATTTATGGTTTTAATTGTATTCGTAACGGCACTCGCAATGTCTCATTGTGCTCTCAAATCGTTTGGCATTGACCCACAAAAGGAGCTGTCGTTCTTCATGATGCGCTTCTTCAGAGACCTGAGTCGAAGCAAGGCTCGAGCGCGCTTGCACTCTAATGAACACGCACTTATCCCGATACTGTTGAGGCAAGAGGAGCTTCTCCCCATACGAGATCCAGAAGATGATGTCACAACTTTTACTCTCGAAGAGCTAGCCACGTTCAATGGTGAAAACGGCACTCCCTTATATTTAGCTATTCAAGGGCGGGTGTACGATGTTACCCTTGGTGCAAGTTTCTACGGACCTGGCAGGAGCTACCACGGTTTCGTTGGAAAAGATGCAACAAGAGGGTTCGCCACTGGTGCGCGTGTCTTCGCATCTTGCCCTGTATCAGATCCTTCCGTCTTGCATATTATTTACTTGAAGAACTGGAATATTAAATTTTTACTAACAAAGCTATTGGTTAGTCTGTTGGTGTTGACTCGCGCACGTATCCTTCCCAATTCAATGTAAACTCAGACTCTATGTGTCGCCAGTAACGGGCCTTGTGATCTACCTCGACTTCGCCTGGACTTTGTAAGCAGAAAGTAAGCAAGCATCGTCCTTGAAAAAGCGCTTTGATATGTGTTGTGAGTGCAGGCTGTATAGAGCCAGACTGCTTAACGTCCTCCTTAGTTGGCACCACCGAGTACCAAAAACAAGAGGCACTACGCTGGTTAGAGCTGTATGAGCACCACGACAAGTACCGCTTTGTGGGTATGATTCGAAGCAGCCCTGTGGAAGATGTTGTCCAGAGGGCAGTTCTTGAGGACGAAGCCCTACAGGTCCGTCTAGGCGTGCATTTAGTGCACCATACTATTGGTTCGGACTGTGCATATCGATGTGCTTTGATACGCTTTCCTTGCCTTCTGTTTTCCTCGTGCGAGCCACGCGTTTCTAGTTTGCACGAACTTTGGCTAACTCTGTGCTTCATCTGTGCAGACTGCTATGCAGAAAGAGCAAGAGTTTCTGGGCGGTGGAGATGCGGTGAGACCTCTGCACACAGCAGTTTGATAGATGGCACCTGCTGCAGTATACTTACAGGCTGTTCGTCTTTCCTGCCAGATCCACTAATCTTTTGGGATGTGACCCGTGCGTCACCCATGTTGAAACTCATAGCTAAGTTGTTAGCGAGGACGGAGGATTCTGCAGGCAAAACCGACCGTGGATTCAATGCATAAGAAGGCCTCGGAGATGTATCTGCGAGGCAGTTACGACGAGGCTCACGCATATTGGTCCACGGCCCTGGTGCTGCTTGGGCAACCTACGGCAGGCGGGGTGGACGCGGACCTGAGCGCGATGGAGCAACGAGCCCAGATTTTGCTAGCTATGGCCGCCATGGCCCAAACGCGCGGGGAGATGGTGCAGGCCGAAGCGCACTACCAAGAAACAATAGACGGTGAGAATATGCCCCAAGTCTTCTCGGGTCGGCGAGCCGCGTGCACTGAGGAGCGTTCCACTCTTCCAAGGATATGCCCCGACGCTTTGGGCGTGAAAACTGAAAACAAGAGCCGGACAGTCGGCGTGTGCTTTGCCCGTTCTGGGCTTTCCACATTTGAGTTTGCTTTAGGTCTTAAGTAGGCAGAAGTGTCTGTCCCAGGGATGGTGGAGAGTATATCCGAAGAAGGAGCCTATCAGCACCGGCTCGTTGGAAGGGCCTTGGCAGACTATGCATTAATGAAGTATGCAACCAAGAGAAAGACAGAAGCTGTGAAGACCTTGCGCGAAGCCTTGTCCGTATACGATAAGGTTCTCGATGTGGAATCCCTCGGGAGGTCGGCCTCCTCGGAAGGTTAGATATTTCTGCTCGCCTCAACTCCCCTGCATCCTTCTTGCTTGGTTTGAGCAAAGATCTGCGCTGGGCAAGGCCTTGTATGGAAGGCATGCACGACACAGCCCTTAACGTTTATACACAGTTCAGTGGGCATGGTAGGCTTGCACGGCATAGCCTGGCACGGTAATTCATAGATGAGTGTGCACGGGAGGCAGTACCGTAATTTTGGAGGTGAGATATACACATAGTGCAGCCGATCTTCTGTGGCTATCCAGTACCAAAGGAGTCGGTCTAAGGATAAGCCACACACACACTAATAGTGATGAGCAGCTGTTGGGAAGGCGACGACCGGTTGGTGAACTATCAGCCACCAGGAGGGCTTGGGACACACAGGCATACGTTGGGATGGGACCCCAAGTAGGAACAGTGCAGCACGACAGTTGTAGCGCAAGTGTGGAGCGCATTGCTCAAGTTCGCAGCTTTCGCGCAAGGCATTCAATGCAAGGGCTTCAGTCTCTTAGAGTTGGCGCTGGGGGTAAAGGGGTGCAAGTGTAGATCAGTGGCGGGTGCGCAAGTTTGGATGGGGGCAATCCGGTTCATCATTCTCAGCCTTGAGACAGCCCTTGGGGATTCCGGCCGTGTTGTGGGTGGGCAAGCTCTCTTGAAACCAGGCTCTAGGGCGGGTGGAGGGCAGCGGGGTGGTCCCGAGAGCGGGCTTGGTGTTGAAGAGATTGCTCGAGTGGCTCGAGGGACAGAGGTGAGCCGGCTTCAGAGACACAACAGCGGTGCGCCGGCAGGGCAGTTGCAGAGGGGCTCAGGTGGCCCAGTGAGACTCGGGGAGCGGAGGGGTGATCCTGAGCGTCGGCTTGGTGGTGGAGAGATGGCTCGAGCAGCTCGGGGGGCAGAGGTGAACCGACTCCAGAGACACGGCAGCAGCGCGCCAGCGATGCAGGTGCAGAGGGGCTCAGGTGGCTCAGTAAGGCTTAGGGGGTCCCATTCTTCACTAGTGAGCTTCCTAGAATCTGGATAAGTGTCCCAAAGTATGTGCTCAATTCTTTGATCCCTGGTGAGGGTACATAGTACAGCCGATGTTCTGTGGCTTTATCGTGCCAAAGGAACCGGTCCAACTTTATCGTGCCAAAGGAATCGGTCCAAGGATAAGCCACACATACACTCACACACACTCTCGGATGGTGAACTATTGGCCACCGGGAGGGCTTGGGACACACAGGCGACTGTGGGGATGGGACCTCAAGTAGGAACAGTGCGGCACTACAGTTGTAGGGCAAGTGTGGAGCGCATTGCTCAAGTTCGCAGCTTCCTCGCAAGGCAATCAGTGCAAGGGCTTCAGTCATGTGAAGTTGGTGCTGGGGGTAGAGGTCTGGCGCAAGTTGGTGGCGGGGGCGCAGGTTCGGATGAGAGCGGCCCAGTTTGTCATTCTCAACCCCTTGGGACAGCCCTTGGGGATTCTGGCCGTGGCGTGGGTGGGCAAGCTCTCTTGAGACCAGGCTCTGGGGCGTGTAGGGGGCCGCGGGGTGGTACCGAATGTGGGCTTGGTGGTGAAGAGGTGGCTCGGTTGGCGGAGGTGAGCCGGATTCAGGAACTGCAGTGATGGTGCGCAGGCGGGGGCGGCACAAGGCGGCAGTGGGGGAATATAGCTCGCACGGCTTCGGGGCGAGGATGAGGCCGGAACAAAAAACAGATGCGCCGGCGGTGCGGATGCAGAGGGGCTCGGGTGGCTCAGTGAGGCTTAGGGGGTCCCATTCTTCACTAGTGAGCTCCGGAGAATCCAGATAAGTGTCCCGAAGTGTGTGCTGAATCCTTTGATCCCCGGCGTGGGTACATATTGCAGTCTTCTTTGGCTACGGGGTGCAAGGATAAGCATACACACACACACAAGAGATACGCACACACATACACACACGCATACACACACACATGGGCCCTCCCCCCGGGGCCTAACCCTCGCCGGATTGGCGGGGGGACAAAGAATGGAAGGGGGAGCGTTTGCCGGCTGAGGGGTATGACCCCCCCACACGGCTAGGGTTGCGTGTGGTGTCGGTCGGTAGCGCTCGGGGTTCCCTGCTGAGGCCTTCGAGTGCATGGTGTTGGCTGTTGCCTTCGCCGATCGTAGCCTTGGTTGTGTGTTCTCCTTCTTGTGTTGATTGTGTTGGTTGTGTTAGCGGTGGTGTCGGTTGGGTGTGGTCTGGACCCGGGCCCGTAAGGACGAATCCGCACTTCTGGTGTGGTGGCCGTCGCTTGCCGTTGCTCTCTACGGTCCAGATCCGGTCTTGGGTTTCACGCACACACGTGTGGTTCGAGTTGTGTACATATTTTGCGCCTGTGCAGGCATGGTTTCATATATTTGTTTAGGGAGCCAACAACAGATGGATTTTGCATCAACAGCAACGGTCGAGGGTACCGGAGACCTTCGGGGCGCGGTTACTTTTGTACAGACAACCCTCCGCGCGGTTGGCATAGAGCGCCCATCCAGGCCAACCCAGCTGACAGTCCAGTATATTGGATACATTTGTATCTGACGGATGCCTCTGCTGGCGTCAGCACCTGCCCGCCCAATCCCCCGGGGTGAGAGGCAGGACTCCTAAGGCCACGGCCGGTTGCGATTCCATGGCGATGAGTTTCCGGGTGCTGTTTTTTGGCTCGATTTTGGTTTTGGTTTTTCGGCTTGGTGGCAGGTGGTGAGCGTCACTGGGCGTAGTGTTCGAATGAATGAATTATGACTATGAGTTCTGATTATGAAGGTAATCGGGCGAATGAGGGGTTTGTTTATAGTGTAAATATGGAAGGGGCGGCTGGGCAGGCGGCGGACCTGGCGGTCACGGATAGTGTAAATAATGAAAGGCGTGTTGATGGTGGGAGATCGGCTGAGCAGAGTGTAGGCCCAGCGATAGCGGCGTTGCCAGTGGGCACCCTGGTGGAGGTGTATTGGCCAGGTGAGCGCAGCTGGTATGGTGGACGGTTAGGGGGGGGGGCATCTGTGGAGGGGGCGACGGTGATTGAGTACCTTGATGGGAACCCGGAGAGAGAGGAGGTGTTCCTGGAGGACAGGCCGAGAGACCCGGGTGATCATGACGGTTTCCTGTCCAGGCGGGGTGGTGGGCGGCGCGTCGGGGTGAAGACGGCTGGTGGCTGGAGCAGGGAGGCGGAGAAGGGCTTGCTTATGGGTTGGCGGCAGCTGCCTCGGGGGGATGCGGGCGCGGGTGCGGGTGGCGAAACTGAGGGGGTCAGCGGGGAGGACGGGGCCGGAGTGGATGGTCTGGCGGATGGGATGGCAGTGAGCAGCGGAGAGGGCGTGGAGGGCCCTCATCTGTCACTTCGGTTGGAACTGTCGGGGCGTTCGGCTGGGGTTAGCGTTGATCTTGGGAGTGGTGCTGTAGCGGTGGGACAGTCGGGTGGTGAGGAGGCCGTGGGGGTGGCGGGTGAGGGTGTCCACGGGGTAAGGTTAGGGACGAGGACGGTGGGGGCAGAGCGCGGGGCTGATGTGGCGGGTGAGGGAGGGGCTGTGGAGCCACTGAGACCGTTGGGGGGTGCCTCGGGAGGAACTAGTGGGTCGGCGCAGCTCGAGGGAAGTGGCGGGCGGAAGGGGGCAGGACAGCGGGTGGGGAATGTGGTCTGCTCGGTGCCGGGGTGCTCAGTGGGGGCCCTAGGAAGCAGACGAGCACTGACGGAGCATTTTCGGCGGAGCCATCCTGACGCATCGGGGCTTCTGCTGTCTGCGGCGAGGCTCACGCGGTGCCCTGAGCAGAGCTGTGGACATATCCTCTCGGAGACTGGATTGCGGCAGCATCAAGGTCGGGGTGGGGGCTGTCTGGCTAGTTATGCTCAGCGTTGTGCGCCGTCTCAGGGGGGAGGCGGCAGTGGGGGCCGGGGCAGGCAATCCACAGGCGGCGGGACGGGCGCAGGGGCAGCACGGAGGCGAGAGTTTGGTGGGGGACCCGGATGGGCTTGGAGAGGCGGGGTGGACATGGCTGCGAGGACTGAGTGTCGAAGAGTGTGCTGTGAGCAACTTCCCTTCCCTGATGGTGCCGAAGAAGTTGTGGGGACTGTTCACCGAGTGTGTGATGGTCGCGCTTCGGAGGATGCGGGTGGACACAGAGGACGTCGAGGCCTACAAGCTGTTCTTTTTACTCTCAGCCGGTCCAGCAGGGGGTGAAGCAGGGTGTGGCCCAGGTCATTAAGGAGCGTTGCGCCCGCTTCCTACGCGGCGAGTGGGAGGGGCTGCATGCGGAGGTGCCGGGGGATCGACGAGCTGTGGCCGAGGTGGATGAGGAACGGGTGCTGCGAGATGCTGTACGGTTGGTGAAGGCGGGGCAGCTGGGAAAGGCAGCGAAGAGGCTGGAGTTGGCCAAGCTTGCACCAGCGACGGAGGAGACGGTGCTGAAGCTGGAGCGGTTGCACCCGGCTGGGACAGGCAGGAGGCAAGATGTGGGAGAGGATTGCCGGCGGGAGCTTCGGGGGCAGGCGCTTGAGCTGGATGAGAAGACGTTCGATGATGTAATGCGTAATCTGCCGCGGACCTCGGGACCGGGCAGCTCTCAGTGGCGCTGGGAGCATATGTGGGCGGTCCATGTCTCTGGTGGGCGAGATGCACTGTTGGAGGTGTGCAACCATCTGGCGGCAGGTCGGGGCCCGGCGGGGGTTCGGGAGTGGTTGGCAAGCGCTAGGTTAGTGGCGTTGGTGAAGGACGACCTCGGCGTCAACGTCCGGCCCATTGCGTGTGGCGAAGTTCTCCGGAAGCTAGTGGCGAAGGTCATATGCAGGCAGCGTGCGAAGGCCCTCAGGGCTCGATTTTGTGGGCGTCGACAGGATGATGACTATGGTGGACTGCGGGCGGCCCAGATTGGGGTTGCGGTGAAGGGAGGGGCGGACCTGGGGGTCCACACTGTTCAGGTGGCCCTGGATCGGCACCCGGAATGGGTCTGTGTTAAGGCAGATGCCAGGAATGCCTTCAATGCGGTGCACCGTGAGGCAATGTCTGAGGCTATCGAGCGGGACTTCCCGGAGCTGTGGGCATGGACGGACCTTTGTTATGGGGTGGATGCGAACCTGGGGTTTCGGCTGGGGGGCGTTGATGGCTCGATGATGCGATTTGTCAAGTCGAAGGAGGGCACGCAGCAGGGGGACCCCCTGGGGCCACTTTACTTGGCTGCCCCGTTGCAGGTGGTGCTGGAGCGGGTTTTCAGGAGGGACACCCTAGCGTGGTCATCTTTGCCTACTTGGATGACGCTTTCTTCCTGGGCCCTCCGGTTGAAGCGGCGCTCGCGTATGAGACTTATATGGAGGAGGCAGTGGCGATTGGCCTGGATATTCAGCCGGTGAAGTCAGCGGCTTTCTCGCCTGAGGGGGACGCCAGTTGCTTCGAGGCCGGGATGCCGGGTGCACGGGGGGAGCTGGACTTTATCGATGTCTTGGGGGTGCCGGTGGGGAAGGCAGAGGCGGTCAGTGTGGAGATCTTGAAGAAGGTGGAGGAGCTATGTGGCATCCTGCCCCTCTTGAACAAGCTTGGGCATGCGCAGGCCCAGGGGCTCCTGCTTCGATTCTGTGCCCACCCGAGGCTGGGGTTCTAGCTGCGAGGTGTGCCGCCGGCGATGATGCGGGAGGCGGCTGAGGAGCATGACAGGAGGATGCAGGGGGCGTTGCGGGACTTGCTGCCTGGCGGTGGATTGGCGTGGCACTCCTGTGAGTTTGCCACCCTCCCGCATGGGATGGGCCTGACTAAGGCGGCGAGGGTGAGCAGTGCGGCCTGG
>LGRX02020634.1:0-22929 GCA_001247695.2 Cymbomonas tetramitiformis
CTTACGCCCACGGTCTGCCGCACCAACCCAAAACAACCGAAAACATCCTACAGCGCACACCCCCTCGTTCCGGTCGCGTGTCAGAGGAGTTGTCCTCACACCGCACCATATATATTCAGTGTGCCCTACCCACATGCGCCCACCAGGGCACATATCTTCCTAGAATGACTCTCGGCCCGGAATCAAGAAAAACACGTGTTTTTGCTAATTTTCAAATGTTTTCCATACTTAAGGATGAAAAATCGACCGGCCCGCTTTCGGCCCGGAGCTCTTTTTGGGCGCTGCTCTCGGCCCCGGGCCGGCCAATCCCCATAAGATATGTGCCCTGGCGCCCACGGTCTGCCGCACCGACCCAAAACAACCACATACCGCCTACAGGCCACATCCCCTTCTTCTGGTCGCGTGTCAGAGGAGCTGTCCTCACACCGCACCAAACATATTCAAGGGGCCCAACCCACATGCGCCCACACTCGGTCCGCCACACCTTTGCATCGATCGTTTCTCCCCGTGAAACGGACATATACGCAATACATAAATGGATAGATGTATATATGTGTTTTACTATCACCCCATACCAAACCAATACATATCTGCAAGTGGAGCCACGGGTCCGGGGGCGCGCCTCGAGCCTTGAATCACAAGGACACGCGCACGCCACTCCTAACCCACCGACTGTAATCCACTTCCACCCCAAACGAAAATGGCATGCTTAACAATTAGCCACGGGTACATGGGGGGCGCGCCTCGAGCCTTGAATCAGGACACGCGCACGCCGCTCCCGACCCACCGGCACCTTGTACCTACACCTGTAAACAACTTATAACAATTGCTATTATGCTTTCCGATCTTCGTACTGTTTGCGCGATTAATGCGTCAAGTATAAAGCCTCTTGGCCTTTGATGCTCGTTAGAAATAGTTGCTGACAGTATTCGTAAGTGTATCAAAATAATACAGGCTCTCACCCAGCGACCATTTTTTCTTAGGAATGGGCCTTTTGTTCTTGCAGTTGAAATGGTTCAAGAAGATAGCTCGCTACCCCCTCTCGAGAGCACTTATAAAGAAATGAAGGTAGAAGCACTTACATGGATCTTGCTACAAGGAAAAGAAAGGAATAGTTTGTTAAGACAATCTTGTGTTTGGGCCTGCGTTTTGAGGTGTCGCCACAAAATTTTCCGCTCTTGAATTTTGTATTCGCAGGTCTATACGCGCTAGCAGTGGCTCCGGTTGCACCTATGGGCATCCAACCAAGATGTTAGAACAATAGAAAATATACAAATAGAAAAGAGCACAAATAGAAAAGAGCGATGAGGCATACCTTTAGTGTGTGGCATCTCGGGTTTTTACCGAGATCTCCAAACCGCAGGTTTGGCGCTCTGTTTGAGCTACAGTAGACACTCATATTTAATGAAACAGAGATCTGGCTCCAGCCAGACAAATCACTAAAATCGTGACCCCCCCCGGCCAGCGCCAGCGTGCTAATGAATTCGTTCATTAGAAGGAACGCGATTCATGAGCCAGCCAGCGCCATTCGTTATCTTCCTCAGCCTTACAAACTGAAATTTTCGAGAAAACTGTGTGCTGACTTTTCGAAGTGATAAAATGGACCCAGCGAGTAGGCAACAGCTTAGAGAGCTTCACACGGACATGAAGGACGGCATACTATCACAGTCTCACTACGAAGAGCTGCCTGCAATTGCCTAATGCCATGTGCAATAATTAGCCATGTGCACCGCGTCAAGCTATGCCAGCGTCAATTCCTTATTTTAAGATTGCCGAAAGCATGTCAGCCAGCGACGGCCTTCCTTATTTCGGACCTCTTCCTTATTTTTTTTGGTCCAGCCAGCCAAATCACTAAAATCGTGACCCCCCCTCCCCAAACGCTGGCTGATTCCTTAACGGTGAATTCCTTAATACTGAGTGTTTACTGTAATGCCACTATCGCAATGCAAACTGAAAATTTGTGTCGCCTAAAAGATAGGGTTGCCAAGTGTTCCCCAATCTTTTCGAAGAGATACTCAAATCAAACAAACATGGGGTCTACTCCACGTGAATTTTCGCGAGGAGAACTCTCGTGAGGTCGAAATATTCCTTTGAATAGCGGGTTTTCCGCTATTAAAGGGTCTGAAAACCTGCGAATTTTTGAAAAAGGAGAGGGTTAGTACAACGCGTGAAAAAACAAGCTTCTATTGTGTGGCATCTCGGGTTTCAACCGAGATCTCCAAACCGCAGGTTTGGCGCTCTGAATGAGCTAATGCCACGAACGAATTGCAAGCTGAAAAAAACTGTCGCCAAAAAGATAGGGTTGCCAAGAGTGCCTCCATCTTTTCGGAAAAATACTCAAATCAAACGAACTAGGGGTACTCTAAGGGTAGTTTTCCGCGAGGAGAACGCTCGTGACGTCCAAATAGTTGTGAAAATAGCGGTTTTCCCGCTATGGACGGGCCTGAAAACCTGCGAATCTTTCAAAAAGGAGAGAGTAAGTCAATGAGTGTAAGGAAACACTCTTCTATTGTGTGGCATCTCGGGTTTTCACCGAGATCTCCAAACCGCAGGTTTGGCGCTCTGTTTGAGCCAATGCCACGAACGAATTGCAAGCTGACAAAAACTGTCGCCAAAAAGATAGGGTTGCCAAGTGTGCCTCCATCTTTTCGAAAAATTGACCAAATGAAGTGATGTAAATATCATCATGTGGTGGTTTTCCGCGAGGAGAACGCCGGTAAAGTCCAAAACGCTGTTAGAGTAGCGGTTTTCCCGCTTGCAAAGGGGCTGCCGATCTGTGATTTTGTAAAGAAGAGAAAGCTCGAGTGCAAACGCGTTTGTTTAAGCGTAGCTACAAAAATGTCATGTTACCATGTAATATAATGGGAATAAATGACTATTCTACTCTAAGAAAATCGAAGAGCGCCATGTCGTCGAAACTTCCCAAAGCCAAAAAGCGTTCCAAGCGCGAGCGTAAATCTCTTCAAGAACGGCCCAGTGAGGTTGACCAAGTCAAATTTTGAACTTGCAACTTCTCAACTGTGTCACGCCGCAAATTTGAAGTATTTCATAATCGATATGGATATAAATGTTGAACCTCATCATAGGCCACGATCGATGACATGACATCACCCGTCTGCGTGACTGCGTCCATCGCACGAACACCCATCACACAGTTTATTATACGCTTATACCACCACCGATCAGTGATCCGCTGATGTGTATAATTACTCATCGTCGACTGCCAGACAAATCTTTGGCCTTTTACAAACCCAGCCTCTCCGAGTCATATCTCCTGGCATCGCGCCAGTCATTCTGGGGCTCTCGCGTGAACCCTGGGGCCTCCTGAAGCGAGCTTGGTGACATTCCTATGTCATCGGGTATATAATTCTACCGATTTATACCGACTTAAGCAAACTTAAGCAAACTTAAGCAAACTTAAGAAAACTTAAGCAAACTTAAGCAAAAACCTTGTTCTAGTGATGGTCGGCCAGTTCAGGAGATTTATTCCGAAATTCTCCAAGATTGCCGAGCCACTCAATCGCCTTCTGAAAGACAATGCAGAATTTGTCTGGGAAACTGAGCAGCAGCAGGCATTCGACAACCTCAAAAGTGCCATCTGCAATGCTCCAGTACAGTAACCACTCAGTAATAAGAAAACCCGCCAATAACAAAGTAGCCAGCTTTTTTGATTTCTTCACAATATTTAACACATAACACTCCATATTTAAGATCTCTATATAAATAAGAAAGTTGCTAGGCTGACCTAAAATTCCTGTTTTCTTAAAATCGAGTGTACAACTTCCAGATCAGAAACTGCCATCCATTATGGAGGTCGATAGATCAGGCACACACGTTGGCCAAGTCATCCTACAGGATCAAGGCAAAGGTATGAGGCCATGTGGCTACCACAGCGTAACTCTTTCTGACACACAGCGACGCTGGCCTATTCCTGAGATTGAGCTATTTGCCATCGTGGAGGGCTTCCGGTTCTTTCGCCACATCTTGCTGCTGGGAGCTCCAGAGACGATCGTCCGTTCAGATCATCAGCCACTGGTATACTTCCGGTCCAAATCCACACTAAGCCCGAAACAGGCAAGGTGGTTGGATGAGCTCTCCGAGTACAACTTTCGGATTGAGCACATTGTAGGCGAGAAGAATAAGGTTGCAGATGCCCTGACACGTATTTCTGCTCTTTTCGAACTCTCCGATAGTCTGCAACATCACATTGCCTCATTGATTGGCATTTGCATCGGCTGATGACATAACATCTCCAGACCCTACATTTATTGCTCTTGTCTCTGCATCATCGGGTCATCAGCTACACGACGTTATCACATCACAGTATGATCGTGATCCTTTTGCACAATCGATACTTTCCAAATTGGCATCAGCATCATCATCACAGACTGTCAGCAACTTCGAGCTCATTCAGGGATTGCTATATCGCAAGACCATTTTTGGCAGACAGCTTTACATTCCACCTACTGCCAAAGTTCCGACAGATGACGGTGAGATCACACAGCTTCGCCATATTCTTCTGCATGAGTGTCACTCAGCAACTGTTTCTGGTCACGTAGGCAAGAATCGCATGCTTCATCTATTGCGTAGCCGATATTACTGGCCAGGAATGACGAAGGCAGCAATCAAGTACATTCGGGAGTGCCCCGTGTGCCAACGCCAGAAAACGAGGAGACGCAAACCTTATGGACAGGCACATATCAAGGTAGCGTTTGCGCGAGGGCCATTTCTGCAAAAACTTTTCAGATTCTAGATCGTGAGATATGAGCGATTTAAGTATGTGCTTAAGTACGGTTAAGTATGGGAGAAGATCTTGCGTTAGCGACCATAACTTTTCCATCACATGGCCAATTTGAATTTTGAAGTGCCCAATATGCTTAAAGTGGTCAGGGCGACCTATTCATCAAATAAAATATTTTTGAAAAGTTTTTGCAAAAATGGCCTTCGCGCAAACGCTACCTTGATATTCGCTATCGTGTGTGCCTAAGACAAAATGGCTTGATGTATCACTTGACTGGATTACCGATCTGCCTTTGACCACCAATGGGCACGACAGTATATTTGTGGTAATGTGCCAATTCACTCATCGCTGCCATCTCATTCCATTTAACATGACCTGGACTGCTCAGCACACTGCTGCTATATATATATATATGCAGCACATCTTCAAGCTCCATGGTCTTCCGAGGAACATCATATCAGATCGAGATCCCAGATTCACTTCTTCATTCTGGCAAACGCTGTGGAAGTCTACTGGTACGAGATTGTCTATGACATCTTCACACCATCCACAGTCGAATGCAAGCAATGAGCGAAGCCATGCCTTCATTGAGGACATCCTTAGGTATTTTACATTTTGTTTGATGCATGATACACCAAACTCCGGTTTATAATTACTGATTAGAAAGTATTTTTTCCTCAGGTGTTGTTGCAATGATACTTCTGCCAATTCGTGGGAGGACAAGTTGCCTCTGGTGGAGTTTGCAATCAATAACACAGTTTCTGCTACAACTGGTTATACACCTTTCTATCTCGATTCCATGGCGCAGCCACTTTCGCCACATGATCTGGCAATCACCATTCCGCCAGAAGCTCCTGTTCCAATACAGAATGCTATTCGAGATCACTTTGACCAGTACTCGGCTGTTCATGCCAATGCGGTAGACAATATTAGCCGAGCAGCAGAAATCAATCGAGCCAGATTCAACAAGACTCACATACCCCGACATTATGCACTAGGGCAAAAAGTTCTTTTACGGACTGAGGATATCCAATGGACTGGTTTGACAGAGGCAGGCAGACACTTTAAGCAGCCATATATCGGGCCGTTTACCATATCCAAAGTTGTCAGCCATGGACGTGCATATGAGCTAGATTTCGGAGGTCTCGACATTCGGATCCACCCGGTTCAGCCTGTATCCAGATTCGAGTTATACAATGACTCAATCCAAGCACCTTTACCTCTGCCACAGATGATCACCGAAGAAGGGCAACCATTATTTGAGATATCACACATTCTCTCAGATAATATTACTAGAGGTGTCAAGTACTATTTAGTGCGATATGCAGCTACGGCCCTGAACATGACACCTGGGTCAAAGCCACAGAGCTGACCAATGCAACAGACATGATAGCTGCCTATGAAGGCTAACAATATATTAAGCCTATTGCCCTTACTTCTTGTAATATATCAAGGTAAGGTTTGCGCGGAGTCCAAAAATGCAAAAACTTTTCAAAAATCTTTTATTTGATAAATAGGTTGCCCAGAGCACCCTGTACATATTGCGCACTTCAGGTATCAAATTAACCACGTTAATGAAAAGTTATGGTCGATACCGCTCGGTCACCCCCCATACTTAACCATACTTAAGCGCAAACTAAAATCGCTCGTATCTCAAAATCTAGATTTTGAAAAGTTTTTGCATTTTTGGACTCCGCGCAAACCTTACCTTGATATACGTATACATGTCGATCATCTATATAACCTGCTCTTAATGTTGTATCATTATGTTGTATCAGGAGCAGGAAATTGATCCTTCCTTGCTGAGGTGTAGTGAGCCTTGTACAAATTCATACCCTTGCACAGATACGCATACATGCGGGTACCATATCTGTGGATAATAAAAGCTGCTATACTGCCTTTGCCAGACCGTAATTTGTCATTCGGATCTTATGGCCAGTCATTCTGAACTGCCGGAATGTTCTGAGGTAGATGGAGTTGTGATCCTGAGTCGAGCTTGACACACATGACTAACACGAATTCACATTAGTGTGATTTGTCGGCAGACCACTGACCTGGCTTGCGGCAATAGCGCAACACACTGGACCAAAAAAAGAGTTTTGCAGACCGGGTGAGGATTTAAAGCGGACTCATTGAGACCCTCCGATATCTCGTAGCAGCGCAATCTCCGACTGCATTAAAAATCTTATCCATTCCACCGTTGATACTCCAGAGTAGGATGGAGGGGAGGAAGGGTGGATGCACTATATCGCCGTGCATCGTTCGTTAAATCGTCGAAGCATCGTTCGTTAAATCGTCGATCGGCATGCGCATATCTCTCCGTAACGTAAACCTCGGACAAGAAAAACCCTGAGCGATACCCTGAGCGTCACTCTGAAATACGAAACGCCAAGCAATCAGGGGGGCTACATCCTAAGAACTGTAGGGCTAAAAGCCTAAGGTGAGGGTTTAAAGTGGACTCAGTTCCCCCCGATATCCTAAAACACCTCGAGGGATGCCTCATTGGTGTAAGAAGACTAGCCAGCTCGACAACAAAGACATCAAAGACATATACAAAAGGTATGCACCCTATATTGTGAGGTCACAACGCTTCCGAGAGGGGAGATCTGTCAGGGATATGGCCGATGACATATGTGCCATACATGTCATACGTATCATACATGTCATGTCATGTCATGTCATACAGCAGATTCATTCCATATTTTAGAATGAAATTTCGTATAAATGTACGGAGTGTCATTTGACCGTCACGTCACCGTAAATCGAGCTGTTCGCTTTTAACAGTGTGGTTTACATGGTAAAGGCGAATTCCCCGGAAAACGTCGTGTTTGCGCTTTTGCGACCATGACAGCGCATCCGAAGGATGAAGCAGGATATGGTACCGACCAATTAGGACCTTCCGAGTCGACGTACGGTCAGCTTTTTTCCCCATTCGCACCTGACACGTAGGACTGCGGGGATGGGCGCTTAAGCGGATGATGCCGCGGGGCCAGAAACAAGGTAAAATCAACCTGATGCTTAAAAAGCTTACCGTAGGTACTCTTTATATGTGATATATATATATGGTATATGTATGCCCTGTGGGCAAGTGCTGTGCGCATGCGCTCTCATTTTGATGCATGGGTTTGGGTACGGAATGCCTTTGGGTTTGGGTTTGCGGAGAGCGTTGAAATCTGCAGCTAGCCAAAAGTTTTATGTATATGAAACCTATATGAAACGTATCGTATGCCTTCGTACTATGCTTGCTTAACGGACGTTAAGCAATGGCTACTATCCCATGGCCCTTGTGGGAGGACCATAATCGATTATGGTCCTCCCACAAGGACCAATGCTGCAAGAATTTGATTGGGCATTGGTTCGGATCTAGAAGGCGCGCCCAATGATTTTTAGTATCAATCGATGGGACATATATTAATTACTTCGATGCTTGGTCCGGCCTGGATCCACCCAATATATCCATGGCGTTCGCATTTGCGACAAGCACCCTCAACTTTTCAGATTGCATTTTTTTGAAAATTCAAAAAGGCACAAAAAGATACGATATCTTCAATAATTTTTTGGGAATAGTATGTGCAGGCTACACCTGCGTCCATGCGATCATATCGATCTTATACACATGTCCCCATCATATTTGGGTCACACGTCATGTTGGAGTGCATATATTGGCCATCTCTAATGCTTATTAACAACCGTACACCTTTTTAGTCGGTTTTTTTAGCCGGAATGGGATAATCGGTGCAAACATGACCCATTATCCACGATGCCCGCTAGAGTGCTAGAGTGCATTCACAGTGTGGTAGGAGCGTATGGTGCTTAAACTTTTGAAGTATACCCATAAAATGATTTTTTGAAAGCTTAACATAAGCCATATGGGCAAGTATGTGAGCGATGTGCACTCGTTAGCTTGACGCGAAGTGAAAATTAGAAGTGCAAAAATCACAAAATCCTTATTTCACTCGGGAGTGATCACCCGCCACGGTAAACGAGAGCTCAGATGGCGACTAGAGTGTGGACTATCCAACTAAGTTTTCATATTTGGTCATAAGCTCAAGGTGTGCGACCATGAGCGGCCAACACCGCGCACCATGCAACCGCTAGGACGCTTAACTCCCATGCTAGAATCTCCGTAGTAAACTACGGAAATCGATTATCGATTTGCACCCCAATAAACGCATATTTAGACCCCTTAGACAACCCCTATCAAGGCATTCGATAGCTCAAATTGTGGCTAATGATGCCAAGACGAGAACTTGGTTGCAAGCACGAACACGCATGACTTGATATGTATCTCACAAAGTGACGGTGTAGCCAACCATACCGTGGAAATTCCTAATGTCATTCTAGCATAGGAGTTAAAGACTATGGTCCTTGTGGGAGGACCATCTTTTTTTCGACGATTTCGATAAAAAACATATCAAAAGCGCACCCTTTCAGCACGCCCCTCTAGCACACGCGTGGACGATCCTGTAGGGGAAATTATTCAATTGACTCATAAATATGATGCCAAAAGCACGTATACGCCTCAAAGATCCATATGGCACTCAAAATAGTCATCGCGCGTTGGTCCTTGTGGGAGGACCATGAATTTGGATAGTAGCCATCATTCCTTGACGCGGCCATCAAGGGAAGCGATCGCGTAGCTCCCAAGTACTGTTCATCCGCTCAAGCGAAATGAACAAACCTGGGAGCCTAGAAACACCCTTGCATACTATGCGTGATACAGGGCGCGTGAACACACGTTTATGATCACGTGTGTTCGTGCAGTGGGTTGTGCGGATGGCTACCCCTCCCGTAATCATCTTCGCGCAAATGAGCCGAAGATGATCTCGCGAAGGTAGACATGCGTTTGCAAGTGTAGTATGCATGCATATATGCAATTGTGATATGTTGTATGGTATGCAGTGCAATGATATGTGATAAAAAATACACCGTTGCTGCTGACCCAAGTCCGCCGCAACGGTGTATTTTGAGCTGAAACTTAAGCCGAAAGTGATTAAGAAACAGTTTCGAACTTCCCAACACCGATGCATTTGCGTCCGATGATTGTGTAGGTGTAATTGAACCGTCAGATCGAAAATAGTTTTATACACAGTGTCTCACGAAAATTTTGAGTCATCGTCATCGAAAATTCCAGTTTGATTAGGTCATGAATCTGATATATGTCATGTCATGTCATGTCATGTCATGTCATGTCATGTCATGGCATGGCATGGCATGGCATGGCATGGCATGGCATGGCATGGCATGTCATGTCATGGCATGTCATGTCATGTCATGTCATGTCATGTCATGTCATGTATCATAATGACATACAGTCGTCAAGTATTGTCAGTACGGTCGACTATGACATGTACAGTCAGTATGTCTGTCATCCACCTGAGGTGAGTGACATCTGTCATCGAGAGGCCGCGGTATATGGCATCGAGATGGCGAAGCAAGATAAATCTTCAAGAAGTGAATTGTTCTGTCAAGACGCATCTTCGCTTCTAGCATGCACTGAAGAGCATGCGAGCATCAATGGCTATATTGTCTGGCCGATGCGCCAAGTTCACCTAGTGCTCTCGAGTTCACAACTCGATGGTGGTAACGCGTGCGACGCGTGAGAGCACTAGAGTATATGAGGAGCATTGAGCTCAAGCACGCACTTCTGGTCCCCAGATTGCTGCACTCATAACTCTTGCGCGTTGCTGTTACTGTTCAATAACAGCCGTGCTATATTTCCGGTCGTCAAGACCTTGACAGGGTCATGTTAAGTATGTGTTTTTGGAACACAGAAAGGGGGGGGGTAGGGGGGGGTAGGGGGAGGGGTAGGGGGGAGGGAGGGGGAGGTGGAAGGGGAAGGGGGAAGGGGGAAGGGGGAAGGCGGAAGGGGAAGGGGTGGGAGGGGGGTGGAGGGGAGGGGGAGGGGGCGGGGGGAGGGGAGGGGAGGAGGGGAGGGGAGCGGGGGAGGGGGAGCGGGGGAGCGGGGGATGGGGGGGCGGGGGATGGAGGAGGGGGAGGGGGAGAAACAATCTCTATTTGTCGCTTCCCCTCTTCACATGATGATGATATAATTGATGATGGATGATCAGGGGGGGGGGTTATTTTTTCCCCACCTGTACGTTCACGTACCCCCTATAAAACTGGAAAACTCTGGTCTCAGCCAGAGTAGAGGGTCGAGTACCAAAGCAGATGAAGATGGATACAAGTGGAGTCGGGTGGTTAACTTTTCCATATTTAATAAATAACAATTAAATCAGTTCTCATCTCCAGTTCTCCACCACATCTACATTCCTGACTCCACTTTGAAACCCTTAAACTAGGGGACTGTTGGCCATGTTATTTTGCCTATTTTTGGCATACTAGTACGTGTCTGCGTTGATTTTTCGCAGTTGGTTTCCCAGTTCCTCTTCGACAAGATGGCGGTGGCTCCCCAGTCCGACGAGACGGAGATGCTCGTGGACCTCATGGACATGGAGAGTGCCGCCTACATGTACATCGACGGCGTTACCACCGTGACCTTCTTCCACGGGGAAGTGCCCTTGGAGCAGCTAAAGACTCGACTCGTTAACGTTGTGCAGGCGTCGCCGTGGCTGGCGGGGAAGCTCGTGAAGAATAAGAAGGCTAAGGGCGTGCAGATGGCTTTCTCCCCCTCGCCCACTGCCGAAAAAGTAATCGCTGACTTAGTAGAGGAGATAGAGCTCGACATTTCCCCGTCGATGCCGTTCGAAACGATGATGGACACTGTGAAAACTAAAACGACGGCGCACATCAAAGAAACTGGGTTCGAACTCCTGAAGAAGAAACTCCCGTATACGCGTCTGACGGTGGCGAAAAACAGTAATAACACACAGGGTTGGGCCCTCATCTTCTCCATCTCTCACACAATCGCGGATGGCTTTACTTACTACAAGGTCTTGGGAATGCTATCCCGGAGAGAAGAAATCGTCTCCCTGAACGCGACCCGGAATCACTCCTTCGTGCCGAAGCTGAAGGAGGCTGTGGGACCGAAGGAGTACGCAACGTTCATGGGTTCGGCGTCTTTGATGATGAATTTCTTGTGTACGATGATGTTCGGACCCAAGCCAAGGGCAAGGGCCTTCTACCTCGATCTGGACAAACTAAAAACAGCCAAGGAGAAGGTGAAGCAGGAGATCGATCAGAAGGTTCCAGCGGGCGCTGATAGTGATGCTAACTTGAATTTCGTGTCGACGAACGACATCGTTACCGCCTTCTGGGGCCGCTTCACGGGCGCGCGTCTGTGTGAAATGGCCGTCAACTTCCGAAACCGTTTCCCGGAGCTGAGGAAAACTGATGCGGGCAACTACGAGGGCTGCATCCTTTTCTCGGACGCCGATTTTTCGGACGCTCGGGGTTTCGCTCACGGACCAGCCAGCATTCGTTCTGCCCTCCAGCGCCAGGACGGCAAGTTCCGGTCAACCCTCGACCCTCCGCGGCCCCTGCCGGGCTTCTTTGAAATGAGCAGGTGCAAATACCGGATCATCACCAACTGGGCCTCCTTCTTCTCCGAGCTCGAGTTCGACGGCTGTACGCAGACGTTGCACATCCCGTACCTGGCGCCGAGCTCGATTCCCACCGACCTTCTTGTCATTTTTCGCCCAACGCGGTCCACGTTGGGCGCATTCATCATCACTCGGAAGCTGAGTGATGAGGCGCTCACCAGCGGAGATTCTCTGCTGAGCAAGCACATCCTGCCCCCACTCGTCAAGTGACCGATCAACGACTCGGACTCCCTCCTGGGCAAAACATTGTTTTTCTTCTTTGGAATACTCATATACGCACAGAGAGGAATACAATACTGACAATTCCATGCCGGGTGCATTGTTCGTAGAGTGTGCGCAGCGGAAGGAACGAGTTCCCTCTTATTCTAGAATTGATAGCATAGAATATATTATAATAGAATAGAAATGAGGATTTTGATGAGGAGAAATGTTTTAGAAGGACCAAAGCGCAATTGCATATGGAGGATGAGGCGGTGAGAGATTGTGACCAGAACAAGACTAATCTCGGGTTTAGGGTTTAGGGTTAAAACCCTCTCCCCCGTAGCGACTCGTCTTTTGATTTGTTCTTCGCTGCTGCTTCGCTTGAATTTTGGTGCACGGTAATTTTATGGAGTCTCCTCGAACATTTTCACATATTCTTGATAGTTCTCCCGCTGCTTTGTGACTCGCATCAAGATGTCTAGTACTGTCCAATCAAGCCAACAGAGGGGAACAGGAAAAGAAAGTGTTGATGGTAAACGCAGTGATGGTGAATGGTGCAAAAAGAACAATTTCACACGCAAGTCAGCCAGGAATTATCTGCTCACAAAGAAGCCATTGATGTACCAAAACGCGAACAGATATTGAGTTGGATTTTCGAGTTGACCCGTTACACACTTCAGTCTGATGAACGGGTGAGCTGGTCTGTTGTACCCGTGAAGCTGGCGACTTGCAGTTTGGTATTTGAGTGGAGCTCAGTCCTTTCTCGGCAGGGACTTTTTGGAGAAATTCAAGATGGAAGGATAGTATGTAGGCGTATGAATTGCGTGCAACCAGGATCCATGAAGGTCAGTGGGTGCTTGCTGCTTAACAGCTTGTCCTGTCGTCTCTTTGACTAGCTGAAGCTTTCGACCCGAGCGCTAAATGTCTCGGCGCTCAAAGTTTTGCAGGTCTTATGGGTACACTCCAAACAGTTTATTTGTAACAGAATTGCATATTTCGCCTTTACTATATTAGTACAGTCTACTCGACCATGCAAGGTCGTAGGCCAAGCCTATATACAATTTGTTTTGTTTCTTTCTTCCGTACCCGGATCTCGTAATAGATTACCCCAGTGCTCCACTTCGGTTTTGAAGTACTACTCGCGTGCATTATCTTACAAGTCATGATAAGGTTAGAGAGCCGTGTCTAGGTAGCACCGGAAAATGATGGAATGGCAGTACAGTGTTTGGGAGGTACACCCAGTGCGGTGGCACAGGGTGAGGTATCGTGAAGGGATAGTCCCCTTAAAACTTTTGGGCCGGGAATGGCCGGGAATATCTTAGGGAACGATGATCGCACACACGATTCGTAAATATTTGTTGATCTGCTAGGGCAATACAAACCCTATATCGTGCCGGTACAAACGTACAGTAGTCCGATCTTCTGTCGAGGCCCCAACTCCCAACGTCCCAGGAAATACATCGAACTGGTGCTCGCCCAATCAGATTCCAGAAAATTCGGGTGCAGTCTGGAGAGAGAAAGTAGGTGGTGGCTTGGTTAATCGTAAACTATACGATACAAATAGAGAATGGCCTAATCACGGTAGCGTGAGTGATAGGAAATGTGATACGTGGCAAGGCGACACAGGGCGGCAAGGGGAAACAAGGAGGAACCAAACCGCCCCATGCACCCAGGCTCTATATCGATATTCCGAAGAGCGATACGATCGCCGATGTATCGTATTTATCGCCCATTATCCGATTGCGCTATGCAAACTATCGATTGTGTAGGTTTCGGCGTTCCATATTTAATTTATAACAAATGACATATAAATGCCCTATTTATTTATTTATTTATTTATTGTGCCGATTAAAATACAGATTTTCGGATATCGGCTTGAATCGATACCGAAATAGCAAACCGATGTAGAGCCCTGCCATGCACCGGAAAAAGTCAAGTTCAAGCTTCGGCATGGTGAGGAGTCGTAAAGCACCTAGTGTTTTGATCGTCGAAATTAATTGGGACATGGCCGGTTTCGAGTAAAGATGTGCCCGGAGGCACAGCGTGAGCCGATATATCTGTGTGTGTATGTAATGGGAGTAATCCGGGATTGACACGATGACAGTGAAATTGGGCTTGAAATCACGATGAGAATGAGTACCAGATGTCCGGGGTATGACAGTATGACCGTATGATAGTATGACACTATGATACTATAGTAGTATGACAGTACTGTGAGGTAGTCATCGTGGTACTTAGTCAGACCCTCGGGGGATGGTCGGGTTCGCATCGGGATCAGAAAGACAACGAAATCGAGTATCAGATGTCTGGGGTATGACCGTATGACAATATGACAGTACAGTAGTATGACAGTACTGTATGACGGTCATCGTGACAGCCCGTCGATGTGACATCTGAATCGAGAATGATGAATCGGAATTAGAAATGAAATCGGATCAGGAATCGAACGTTGGGCCGTGGTGTGACATCGGGTGGCCGGGTGGTTGACCCTGCAGCCCGAGTTACGAGTGAATAAGTAGAGCACCTGAGAAGTGCTTGGCCTTCAGAATCACGGGGAGCCCAATCTTGCCACCCCCACCGTAGGGGGGCACAGTGGGTCTCCGTCGTCACCCTCAGCCCGAGGTGTCACCAGTGTCCGTTGTCACGGTTGGTGTGCTATAAAACACTCACCTAAGTATTTTATATCATCTTAGTATCCGAGAGCACCTGCCCCTGCGAGACAGTTCCGCTCCTCAGCGCCCGACATATATATATCCTTATATATATATTTCTCACTTCTTGTCAGGTTATCGGCCACCACTTGTGGGTGTTCGTTGTTTACTTTTGATCCTTGGAGGGCGAACCGAATCTCCTCGAATCCGCCGCAACCGACGGCAGCTGTTTCGTCCTTACGGCAGCGACTATATCCAGACCCCGGCCACCGTTGAAGATCGCGGCCGAGTCCAAAATTTTATCACCATACCGTGGGCAATTTGGGCCACAGTTGAGCCCTGTTGTTTTTACGCATTTTCAAACATTCCCGATTACGTGCTTCCAGCTATGGTTTCCAACCGCCGAAGCCCTCGACCTGTGGTGGAGTCCATCCGCTCCGCGCGTGCCGCCGCGGCTGCGTCTGGCACCCCTGCGGGTTCCGCACTCCCTGGCTCTGCGGCCCCTTCTCCTCAGAGGGGTTCCCGCACGCCGGGACAAGATCCCGATCCGGTGGTGCGCATGTCCGCGCTGATCAGCAAGCCGACGTCCATCTCGCTGGCTGCCACCTCCGCCGATTTTCATCGAGATGCCTCGGTCTGGGAGTCCACCCCAGTCCGAGCGTCACAACAGTACGAGTACTCCGAGAGGATGGACTACGCCTTCACTTACGGTGAAGAACTCGTGAAGGTCCTCCGCTCCCATGGCTTCAAGTCGCAGAAGGGTTACACGCTCGACGGCCCTGACTCCGAGACCGACTTCGCCGTCCTTCTTGGTAATCTTCGCCACGTCCTGTCCCCCATCTCCCACTACGAGTACGACAAGCTCTTCGACCTCGAGCACGAGTACCTCGAGTACCACTGGTCCCTGAACGAGCTCATCTTCATCATTCTCAAGGGCGTCCTCGACGGTACGGCTCTGGCTCTCTACCAAGAGTCCGCTCGAGTCCACCCACGCGATGGACGTTGCGCCTTACAGCGCCTACGCTACCACGTCGAGGCCTCCACGGACCCCGACACTTTCCGCTTCTGGACGAAGCTGCGGGACACGAAGATTGACGAGACCGCCGACCCCGCCCCGCAGCTCACGGTTCTCCGCGTCCTGGGCGACAAACATCACCGCCTTCATCCCGGCTATGACGACGCTGGACGTGTACAAGATCTTCAGCACGTCCTCAGCCGGTCAGCGGCGAGCTCCCCACACGTGTCCCCACTTTATCTGGTGGTGCTACGTGAGCTCGCCGCTGGCCACAGGTTTACATTCTCCACCCTCGCCCTCCGCATTGCCACGGTGTGGCAGACCGAGGGGCACCTCTCCCGCCTAGCCACTCCTCCATCTTCAGGCGCTGGTGGTGGCAAGGCACGGGCGGACGGAGCCGGTGGTGCTACGTTTAACTCCGTACGCACTCGCGGCAACATCGTCAAGCCCGTCGGAGATTGGAAGCCGGCCCAGAACCCCCGTGTCCCCCACTTGGTGTGGGAGGGGGTCGGCTACCCTTGCATCTCGTGCTTCCGCTTTTGGGGCGTCACTGATGGACATCTCGCCACGGAGGGGGTGTGCCCCTACGCATGCACCGCGTCATTTGCACCTTCGAGGGCGCCACCCGAGGCTCCGACGGCTCCGAAGCGCCCTACTGTCGCTGCCTGGGCTCAGCCGGCTGGTGGTGTGCCTCCGGCCACGGCCCCCGGTCCCCCGGCGAGCCGTGGTTCACCCTCACTTCAGCATGCGGCTGTGGACGACGATGGCGACGATGGTCCGGCCGCATTCCATTTCCGCCCTTTGCTCGATCGTGACGAGCCGGGGCCCATGCCCAACGCCTCCGTGGACGACGGTGACGCCGATTGGCCGGCTCTCCGCTCTGTCCCGTGGATCCCACCGTTCCAGGGTGCATCGACATCCCGCGCAAGGCGCGCCACCCCGCTCACAACACCCCTCACCAAGGCGCGCCATCCCGCTCACAACACCCCTCACCAAGGCGCGCCACCCCGCTCACCACACCCCTCACCAAGGCGCGCCACCCGCTCACCCTACATTCTGGGAAAACCAGAAGACGCGTCTTCTGAACGTCTTCTGAACGTCTTCTGAACGTCTTCTGAGACGTCTTCTGGGTCCAGAAGACATCCAGAAGACGTCCAGAAGACGTCTTCGGCGCGTCTTCTAATGTCTACCATCTTCTGGTTTCCAGAAGACGGTCAGAAGATCTTCCGGGAAGACATCCAGAAGTTATCTTCTGGACGTCTTCTGCATGTCTTCTGAATCCCGGAAGACGTCTTCTTGATATCTTTTAGGCGTCTTCTGTACATCTTCCCGGAAGATCTTCTGGACGTCTTCTGAAACTCAGAAGATGGTAGACATTAGAAGACGCGTAGAAGACGTCTTCTAGATGTCTTCTGGATATCTTCTGGAACCCAGAAGACGTCTAGAAGACATCTTCCGGAATTCAGAAGATGTACAGAAGGCATGCAGAAGACGTTCAGAAGATATCTTCAGGACGTCTTCCCGGAAGATCTTCTGGACGTCTTCTGAAACTCAGAAGATGGTAGACATTAGAAGACGCGCCGAAGACGTCTTCTGGGCGTCTTCTGGAATCCAGAAGATGTACAGAAGACGTCCAGAAGATGCCTTCTGGATGTCTTCTGCATTTCTACCAAAAGTCGCTATACGTATGCGTTCAGGTTACACGCATGCAGTTCGTTGGCAGGATGATACAAATGGAACAAAGAAGAAGGTTTTTTTACAAAGCTATTTATTTACATATTTACAGTTTCAATCATCAGAACCGTCTTCACTACTAGCACTAGAAAGGATTTCCTTCGGAGACCCCGCTTCGGAGCTGGTGGTTTCGTATGCCCGATGCAAGTTCTCCTTGAAGATGGGGCGGAGGTGGCTGATGGGAACCACCAGGCCCCACTTTGACTTGTCCCCGAAGGGGTACGTCTTCTCCTCCATCGCAGTGAGAAGTTGGGACCCGAGGCCACCCGGCCCGGCGATCTTGTCGTTCGCCTTGAGGCCCTTGCCGTACAACTTCTCCAACCCGACAAAGGCCATTTCCATGCCACTTTGCCAGGCGGAGAAGAGCAACGGGGCGTTATCAAAGCCAACGTCGTCCTTGTCGACGGCCAAAGAGAGCACCTGGGTGCAGTCACACAAAAGTTTACGATCAGCTGCAAATGTCACTTACGTAATTAAAGAAACTAAATACATATCCAGAAGACGTGCGGAAGATACCCAGAAGACATATGTGATTTCTTCTGGATATCGTGTATTCAAAGGGTTGTGCTTGCAGAACCATACCTTGATGCCAACATACTCGCCATTCAAGTGAAGGGCGGTGACCGACTTCTTTTTCGCTGTACCCGACTTCAAGCCATGGGCGGCCACATCCTTTGAATTGGCTGGGTGCGTTATCACCCCCGTGAGAAGGGGCATGTCCGCGGTCCATATCGCGGACTTCCCCTTCTCGTGGTAGAACCCCGTGGGGAGTATCTCCGGATCGTTCACCAGAGACTCGGCCACGCAGTACAATACCACGTGGCTACCCACCTCAAACCCCTCTTCAGCATCCTCCGCCACCGCCTTCTTCTTCCCCTTCGGGTCCTCCGCCACCGCCTTCCCCTTCGGGTCCACCGATGCCGCCTTCCCCTTCGCCTTGTTGTCCTCCGCCACCGCCTCCGCCACCTTCCTAACCTTAGAGCTGCCCGCCTTTTTTTTCCAGCTCCTCGATCTGCGTCTTTGTCTCCAACTCGACCTGCAAGCATGCCGCCACTGAAACAGGCATATGTTAGTATGTTATACCAGAAGACACTCAGAAGACACTCAGAAGACACTCAGAAGACACTCAGAAGACACTCAGAAGACAGTCAGTCATACTTGCCTATTAGCTAAGCCCTATTAACTAAGGAAGACGTGCAGAATACCCTCAAAACGTCTCTGAGGTGTCCTGGTGACGTCTTCTTGGTGAGACAACAAAACAGGTGAAACAGAAATTAATTAAGCAAATTAACGTACCCATCTCATCCTTCGCCTCACCGTCCAAGGCCTTGGCGGGCAGCTCGTGCAGCACCAACCCGTCGATGCTGAGCAACGCTGCCTTTTTTTGCTCGTGCGTTGGGTACTTGGTTCGGGCGTCGGTCTCAATGACCAACGCCTGAATGGCGTCCGTGTGCTTGCGGTAGTATGGGTGGGCGGTCCGGGAGGCGTGCCAAACCCACTTTCCCTTTTCGGTGCCCCTCCCCGACACACAGGTATACACCCCATACCTCCAAAAAATTCTAAAATCGCAAATCATGTTCCTGAGGCGCCTGCTCACATCACGAACATCGTAGTCGTCGCTGCAGGCCAGGACTTCCTCCCTGAAGGCCGTAGCCGCAAACGCTTGGTCCGTTACGTTAAGCAGCGGGTCCAGCCGCCCGTCGCAAATCCGCTCCACCATGATGCGGGTGAAGTCCGCTTGGAAGTGGAGCCCGCCCGTCTTGGACAACTTCTTCTTGGACTCCCCGCGTTGGTTTCCCCCACCGCCTCCGCTCCCCTCCTCCCCATCCCTTGCTACGAGCCACTTGATGAAGTTTTCGTCGCTGGCGTTGCCTCCCACCGCCGCGACGAACGACTCAAACTTCTCCCCGAGGTCACCCTCCTTCACCCCGCTGGCATTCTTTCGTTTCAAGGAATTAGACATTTTGTTTTCTGAGTTCTTTAAAAAGTCAAACTGTGCTGGAAGTACGTAAACGGGTACTTTTTAGCGCCGCAAAGATGCCTGGAAGACGGGCAGAAGGTCTTTCGCGTGTCTCTGACGCATCCCGTTCCGTACCCCGGTGATCGTACCGATATCGAAACGACACCAACGTTCAAACAGTGCCGTCGATCAGCGAGCCCCTTTACCTATCGCGTCGGATCGGTCGAGTGAACTCTAGATGGTTTTTTACGGGAACATCGAGGACTCTCAACAGTTTCGTACCGAGTTCGTACAGTACCGTTCGAAAAATCCGACGACAGCAGTCTGGAGCTGTCGTAGCCGAGTGGTGTGGATGACCTGTTGCCCGGTCTTCGGGCCGTGAGGCGGCGGTTCAAACTCGCCGTGGGGCTGATGCGACATGAGCCGAACGACGTGTAGTGATCGGGCGCCAATAGGAGCTAATAACGCTGGCGTCTTTAATTAATTAAGGCCCTTCAGACGCCATACCCTTTTTCGATTTGCAGTCTGGAGTTTCTATGGGGCCCAGATTTTTCCCGCCTTTGATCCACAGGTGGGAAATCGTTTTTCGCGATCACGGTGACACTGACCCCGTCGAATTTCGTGCTTGTAAGTTTTTGACACCCCTTCCTCATCAGGTATCTTTCGTCCCGTCCGATTAAGACGGGGGGGTTTATCTGGACCGCAGATTGCACTGTCCGCTGCGCGCGTGATCGACTCTTCGACCGTTGCTAGGAGCGATGGTGCTCTAAAACAAGAGCAGTTTCTTCTACCAAATTAGGCGGCCGTTTTAACTTAGTAACTTGGTACGTTTGACCCTCTCCCGAACAAACCACTTGTTTTTTTGCAATTCTACCTTCACAGTACGGTTTTGCCCAATATTGCGCACCTTATATGATTTTTTGTTTTTCGCGATTTTTTATAGTTTTTTTTCAAAAAATACAAAAACACCCAAAAAACATTCGGAAGATACCCCAGATATCTTCTGTGCATCTTGTTACCCTCCAGAGATGTCTTTGGGGAAGACATGTCTTCTGGAAATCTGCAACTTGTAGAAGTTCCACCGAACGTCTTAACACCCCTCTTCGGGGCGTCTTCCTCATTTTTTTGACGATCTTCTACGCGTCTTCTAATGTCTACCTAGCCCTAGGTAGACATTAGAAGACGCGTAGAAGATCGTCAAAAAAATGAGGAAGACGCCCCGAAGAGGGGTGTTAAGACGTTGACGGGAACTTCTACAAGTTGCAGATTTCCAGAAGACATGTCTTCCTCAAAGACATCTCTAAGACAACCGGAAGATGTACAGAAGATATCTGGGGTATCTTCCGCAAGCACAGTCAAGAAGACGTCCGGAAGATGTCAAAAAAATGTCTTCCGCGTGTCTTCTGTGTGTCTTCCGCGTGTCCTCCGCACCTCTTCTGGGTTCAGGAAGACATATATTTCCCGAAGGCGTCTGGAAGATGTACAGAAGGTATCTGGGGTATCTTCCGCAAGCACAGTCAAGAAGACGTCCGGAAGATGTCGGGAGATGTCTTCCGCGTTTCTTCTGAGTGACTTCTGAACGTCTTCTGAGTGTTTGTCTTCAGGATGCCCTCCGCACTACCTTGGCCAAGTGTCCTTTGTATAGGAGATAGAATGGCAAGTAAACGTGCCGCGCATCTCCAAAAGGGGGAAGCGCCCCCAAAGACCAAAATGTCGTCCTTCAAACGAGCGATGCTCACTAACCCCCCCCCCGAATCCGCGGCGGAGGTCTTCCGTCAATCCAAGCCGGAGGTCTTGAAGGGGAAGATGGCAGCGGTGCACGATTGGTTGTCTACGGTGTCGCCATCCCGCGAGTTGGACCATGAGATGACGGCATGGCTCGGGGAATCCGTCTACATTCATGAGCATTCCCCTGCAACAAGGTGCTTGCTTGTCTCCATAACCCACATGCATCTATCATGCACATTTATGCAGTTTGGAATGCATACAACCGAAGATGTGTGGAGCATCTTCTGCGCAACTTCCGGACGTCTTCCACGTGTCTTCTATGAATTCACCATCACAATGTTTTCGCAGGGCTGAAGATCATGAGGACGCGGTTCGTATTTGCGTGCCGCGTCAAAGCAACCGGCCACCTTTCGGCTTAGCCGAGCCCACTAATGTGCTTTTCTCGGTTCAAGAGTTTTTTGGCTATGTGCAAGCAATTTCAGACTCGCATGAACCGGGCTTTAAGGAGCATACGTGGGAGGACATTTTCTCCGATCCATTGGACTTGGCCGATGATCCGGGCACGGTGCACTTTCGACAACATAAGTGGCTGCTTGAGCCTCCCATTGGCGTCGACCTCCAAGAAATGGTGTTGAAGATACGGGATGCAATCGCATCGGGCGAACCATATCATCGTCCTCCGGAGCTTGTGAGTGATGGGGATAAGCGGATGAATCCGCAAAGGCTTACACCTTCACCTCCGGCCCCAATGGATGAAGTTGTGGACATGACCTATACCGAAGTCCATAAGCCCGAGGACCCTCCCCCGGAGAGGCCAACACGAAGGTGCGAACCGGTTGGCACGGCATGCCCGTATCTCCATGAAAGATGTATGCCTGCACGCTCCGTCGGAAGTTGTTCCGAAGACGTCCCGAGCGTCTTCCGCGCATCTTCCGGGCTCATTCCGGTTAAGCTTATTCCCGGCGGATGCGTGTGCCATGCTTGCGCAGGCGGATGAAAGGCCCCGTAGCACACCGCAACATGCCTCCCACGCCCGTCGAGTTGGCGGGTGAGACGCAAGAAGATGACGGGGCCGCCGTTGGTATCACGTCCAACCGTGACCCCCTCCCCCCGGAGAGGCCAACACGAAGGTGCGAACCGGTTGGCACGGCATGCCCGTATCTCCATGAAAGATGTATGCCTGCACGCTCCGTCGGAAGTTGTTCCGAAGACGTCCCGAGCGTCTTCCGCGCATCTTCCGGGCTCATTCCGGTCAAGCTTATTCCCGGCGGATGCGTGTGACATGCTTGCGCAGGCGGATGAAAGGCCCCGTAGCACACCGCAACATGCCTCCCACGCCCGTCGACTTGGCGGGTGAGACGCAAGAAGATGACGGGCCGCCGTTGGTATCACGTCCA
>LGRX02020638.1:0-16198 GCA_001247695.2 Cymbomonas tetramitiformis
ACACGACGGAAGGGAGCCGAAGTGGGATCGCCATGCCTGGAGTTTTGAACCACGAGGCTGTAATCCATCGAGCAAAACCTGTCCCAATGGCAGGCCCGCTGCGTTTCGGGTAGCACCTCCGTCAGGCATTGGGCCCTCAGCAACAGGCCACATGAGAACACGTCGTAATCCGGCCAGCCCCAGGATCCCTTGCCTGCCTTGGGAAAGATGGTATCGGTGTGAAGGAACTGGATTTTGCTCTCGACGTCCCGCCCTAGAGGCGTCGGGTTGTCGTAGGTCCGCTTCACCACCATTCCCTCAGCTTCAAGAATCCCAGACCGCAGCCTGTCGTCCACAAGGCCATGCTTCACGGTGGTGAAGATGGATGGGAATAGCCAGTGCCCAACATGCCAGTTGGCCTGTATGGTATAGCGCGCGCCCTCACCCAGTTCGTGAGATCCAGATGTGAAGTCCGCGCCGATTTCCTTATGAGAGAACAGGACCTCAGCCTTCAGCAACTGGGAGTCTACCACATACGTCATGAACACGGTGAGCATAGCATTGAACCCGTCCGTGTGCTCACTACGTTGCCGCGCGAGCTCATCCTCGCACTCCGTTTTTTCCTGGGTCGCGCGCATCATCGAGGCATCCACGACTTGCACCCAGTCACGAGGGTCGCCCACGGTGTCCTCCATTGTAACGCCAGCTGTCCCTTCCTTGGACACCTGAACAACCGGCTTCAACACTCCCTTGCGCCACAGCGCGTAGTGCTCCCGGAGGGTAAGCAGGTTTTGCTCAGATGTATCCTTGTGCCACGTACCATACAGCTCTTTCCAACTGGCACTGGCATCCAGGTGCCGGTTGCAAATGTCAATGATTTCCTTCAGGACGACCTCCGAGCAGGCCGCATCCAGCATCTGCACGGACCACTTCCAATCGAAGGTGCATGCCTCCCCGTCTTCCACGGTGCCCTCTGCCCGGGGAGGGCGATCAGACAGATACGCCCACCATGGCAAGTCGCGCAGGTCATCAGGTGTCAGGTTTTTGGGCATAATAGGCAGAAAGCCTGCATCGTTGTGCCCGACTGGTTTCACGGTGTCGGGAGGCTTGATCCTATGGACATGATCCTCTAGTAGTTCTTCCTCGACTTGTTTAGATGCAGCGTCATCGCCGTGGGCAACCTCGGGCGGGCAGTCGGGGAACATCTGTGCGACAGCACGCAACACGAACACCGTGTGACTTCCTCAGCAACGATATGACACCGGGAAGCGCACAACATGTAGTTGCATGCAAACGACAGGAGTATATACATGGCGAGCACGGCAAAGCTCCCGAGAACAATATGCCCCCCATAGGAAACCCTCCGTGCACCTGTGTGTTAACCGGTGTGGCTCGTAACATTACCGGATAGGAATTCTCTATACGAGCTCGCACATACGCAAGCACCCCAAGACCCCTAGAGACAATAATGATGAGGTAGACCATTCATAGGAGGCAGACGCTTGCATATAATAAGCCGGACACTAGCCTTGCAAAAGGTCACCATCCGGTAGGCAAATGCATGTATGTGTAGGTGAACACGAAACGAAAACACTTCAAACGACGAGAAGCATACCACGCTGGCGACGGTATGTACCCAGCGTGACCTCCGGCTTATATGAAGATCACCCTCTAAAAAAACAGGGACAAGAGCTCAAGAGGCTTGCATAACCGCCGCATCGTTGCGCGACCGGCCCGTTGGCGATCAGCGCACGCGCTACACGGTCCGCAGAGGATTCAACACATTAAAAAATGCAACCCGGTGAACACGAAAAATGAAAGACTTCAAACGACGAGAAGCATACCACGCTGGCGACGGTATGTCCCCAGCGTGACCTCCGGCTTATATGAAGATCACCCTTAAAAAAAACAGGGACAAGAGGCTTGCATAACCGCCGCATCGTTGCGCGACCGGCCCGTTGGCGATCAGCGCACGTGCTACACGGTCCGCAGAGGCTTCAACACATTAAAAAAATGAAACCCGGTGAACACGAAAATGAAAGACTTCAAACGACGAGAAGCATACCACGCTGGCGACGGTATGTCCCCAGCGTGACCTCCGGCTTGTATGAAGATCACCCTTTTAAAAAACAGAGACAAGAGGCTTGCATAACCCGCCGCATCGTTGCGCGACCGGCTCGTTGGCGATCAGCGCACGCGCTACACGGTCCGCAGAGGCTTCAACACATTAAAAAAATGAAACCCGGTGAACACGAAAATGAAACACTTCAACCAACCGGAAGCAGACCAAGCTGGCGACGGTATGTCCCCCAGCGTGACCTCCGGTAGGCAAATGCATGTGTGTGTCTAGCGCGTTATGCGTGATGCGATAGGAATACATACATGGACCGATTTGTTTACGGCAATGACGGCGCTATATTTAAATGTATACATTTGTCAAGTTCACATGTCGGCCCTATTGGAAATCACCCAGCCAGCTCAATGCGAGGCGGAAAGCCTTTGTCACCGAAGGTCTGGATCCTAGTGTTGTCAAACGTGCGCAGCAGATTCGCGGCTGTCGGACGCTTGGCCATGTCTACGCTGAAGCATTCCTTCAGGCGCTGCATGAGTGCATGCTTCATGAATCCATTCTGCGGTTTCGCTTGACTTAGGATATAGTCCCATTGGTGACGTTCGCCACCAGCCTGCGGGTGCTGGAAGAGCTGGACCAGGAGTCCACCCACAGACCACATGTCTCCTGGCCTGCTTGGGCCGTGATCCCGGTGCTCAGGAGCAAGATAACGGCGGTCCTCTCGACCGAGAGGACGCTCGTCATGCGCAGACTTCAGGGTTTCTCGATCGACGCAGCCAACTCCGAAGTCGATGACTCGCAGCGTGATGGGATATGGTGATTGCAGCGCTTCGGCAACGACCACGTTGTTACCCTTGACGTCGCCGTGCACGATACCCTTGGAGTGCAACTGCTCAAACGCCTTCAGCACCTCCTTGGCAAGTAGCAGCTTGACCTCCAAGGAGAGGTCACCCTCAGGCGGATCCCGCATGAATTCCCATAGCGTCCGGCCGCGATCGGGCATGACGAGCATCGGAACTGGCCCGACCCGCAGCGCTAGCCGAGTTTTGGTCTCCACACCCCATCGTGTACAGGGCACGACGTAAGTGGGTGCCGCTTGCGACGCCAGTTTTGTCATGACTAGCTCCTGCGCACACCGCTTGAACTCCTTGGGCGGCTGGGTGGGCGCTGCCTTCCTTTGGAGGTTTCCGTTGGTCTTGGGGTGCGGCTGTAGCTCCGAGGTTTTGCAAAACCTTTTGACCACGACCAGGTCCGTGCGGTCCAGTGTGCAACCTCGTGTGACGGCGCCGTACGCGCCACTCACCGGTTCGGCATTTTGAGGCTCGATGATATTCTTCGGATCCACATTGGAACACCCCGCGCGCGTGGCGACGGCACGTAAAAACGGGATGCCGTCGAACAAGGTGCGAATTTGTTCTTCCAGAAACTCCTGGAGACCCTCGTCATAATCCCGGTTGTCCGCAGTAGTGATTCCTTGCTGCTGGCGCCGAAGGAAACGATTTCTGCGCCGTTTGAATTTTTCCCCCGCTAGGAAACAAACCGCAAACCCAGGGTTGTTGGTTAACCTGGATCAGTGTACTGTGCGTATATACGGTGTGGGATATTGCGGCCACCCGATGCACACACGGCGGCAAACGGTGGCGCAAACCGAAACATGTTGGACAACGAAAAGAACCGGAACGATGGGAGCGATATGCCCCCTAAGCTAGCATGCCTGCCTAGGACTGGTCCGCTGTGTCACAGGTTAGGTGTCGGGTGCGGACACCATGGTATCAGCAACATCGGAGAGGTACGCTAGGCAAAACGGACGCACACCGCGGCCACCTTCCGCGCCCGGCCCGTTGGCGGGCCACCGACGAGGTACGAGTACGGCACGGCCACGGTTCAACTTAGAGCGGCGGGCCGCAACCGGACATCTTTGGACACCCCCCGAACCGGACAGGAGGACTCCGGGGGACGATATGGACGAGGCACGCTCGCGCGAGGAAATAACCCGCAGCTTGCCGTGAGGTGAAACGCTTAAATTCCGCGGGTCCGTTGCGCGCACGGCCCGTGGGCGTGCAGCGCACGAGCAACACGGTACACGTCACGGGCGTGAGGTGAAACGCTAAAACGCCGCGGCTACGAGGCGCGCACGGCCCGTTGGCGAGCAGCGCACGAGCAACACGGCACGCGTCACAGGCAGCCGGTGGTGGAAGCCAAAATAAGAACCGGGGGTCGGCCTGCAAGATGGATGACCGCATACTCGTTCGTTGGGAATGAAGTGTGTATATTTAGGGGGGGGGCGGGGAAAACGCAGCAGGAAGCGGGAATGGCGGGTGCAATGCGTACCTTGCTGCCAGCCGCAGCCGCCGCGTCTTCAGCAGCGGGGGGGGCGGAGGCACCCCCTCCAGCTTCGGCTACGGTCGCTGATGGAGCTTCCTAAGTAGGACGCAACAAACAACCGGAAGCACTTCATCATCCAGAAGACGACCGCTGGCGACGGTATGTCCCCAGCGTGACCTCCGGCTTATATGAAGATCACCCTTTAAAAAAACAGGGACAAGAGGCTTGCATAACCCGCCGCATCGTTGCGCGCCCGGCCCGTTGGCGATCAGCGCACGTGCTACACGGTCCGCAGAGGCTTCAACACATGTAAAAAAATGAAACCCGGTGAACACGAAAATGAAACACTTAAAACGACGAGAAGCATACCACGCTGGCGACGGTATGTCCCCAGCGTGACCTCCGGCATATATGAAGATCACCCTTTAAAAAACAGGGACAAGAGGCTTGCATAACCGCCGCATCGTTGCGCGACCGGCCCGTTGGCGATCAGCGCACGCGCTACACGGTCCGCAGAGGCTTCAACACATTAAAAAAATGAAACCCGGTGAACACGAAAATAAAACACTTCAACCAACCAGAAGCAGGCCACGCTGGCGACGGTATGTCCCCAGCGTGACCTTCGGCTTACATGAAAATCACGCTTAAAAAAACAGGGATAATGAGGCTTGCATAACCGCCGCATCGTTGCGCGACCGGCCCGTTGGCGATCAGCGCACGAGCCACACGGTCCGCAGAGGCTTCAACACAGTTTAAAAAATGAGACCCGGTGAACACGAAAATGAAACACTTCAACCAACCAGAAGCAGGCCACGCTGGCGACGGTATGTCCCCAGCGTGACCTCCGGCTTATACGAAGAACACCCTTAAAGAAACAGGGACAAGAGGCTTGCATAACCGCCGCGTCGTTGCGCGACCGGCCCGTTGGCGATCAGCGCACGCGCCACACGGTCCGCAGAGGCTTCAACACATTGAAAAAATGAAACCCGGTGAACACGAAAATGAAACACTTCAACCAACCAGAAGCAGGCCACGCTGGCGACGGTATGTCCCCAGCGTGACCTCCGGCTTCTACGAAGAACACTCTTTAAAAAAAACAGGGACAAGAGGCTTGCATAACCGCCGCATCGTTGCGCGACCGGCCCGTTGGCGATCAGCGCACGCGCTACACGGTCCGCAGAGGCATCAACACAGTAAAAAAATGAAACCCGGTGAACACGAAAATGAAACACTTCAACCAACCAGAAGCAGGCCACGCTGGCGACGGTATGTCCCCAGCGTGACCTTCGGCTTATATGAAAATCACCCTTAAAAAAACAGGGACAAGAGGCTCGCATAACCCGCCGCATCGTTGCGCGACCGGCCCGTTGGCGATCAGCGCACGAGCTACACGGTCCGCAGAGGCTTCAACACAGTTTAAAAAATGAAACCCGGTGAACACGAAAATAAAACACTTCAACCAACCAGAAGCAGGCCACGCTGGCGACGGTATGTCCCCAGCGTGACCTCCGGCTTATACGAAGAACACCCTTAAAAAAACAGGGACAAGAGGCTTGCATAAATGCTCCGGTGCCGGCGTTTACCTTAGCGGGCCCAACTAACCCCGCGCCCGGATGTGCGCCACCGGGAGCCTGAACATCGCCCGCATCAGTTTACTCACACTTAAAATAAACGAAGATTCTGTTCCACAATCTGCACTTACCGCGTTAGTAGCAGTTCGCGGTTGCTTTCCAGCAGTCGCCAAGTTTGCGCTCCACTGGTCATCCATCTGTTATGAACGAACACCACGCAACCCCACCCTTTGGTTTGCAGTCTATAAACGTGTGGATAAAAATATACGTAACAGCGACCGTGCAAAGATTTGGCACCTTACAAATTTTACAGACTCGGGTTTCTCTCGTAACAAATATATTATATATGCTGGTCTGCTCGGGCAGAACGTCAGCTCAGAAATGATTTCGCAAGCTACCTACGTCCAACTATCGTTCCATCCTACGTACGTAGCTAGATAGGTCTTAATAAGGTCTTCATGCGTTTGGTGTTCGCGGATGCACCTATATCTACCGTAGATGATCCTGTCGATCGTCGATGGGTATGGGCGTTGTCAGTGGCGACTGCATTTTGAAATGATTATCTCGCCAGGACACCCACATCACGGTGGCTGCGCTGGGTATTAACACTTTTCAAATGCATCGGCGAAACAGGCGTGTGTTCTGACTCCAATATAATTCGCAGCAGCGTGATTATACCGCGATTAACAGATGCAGCCTTCCGTTAACACTCCTGAACTGTCCCATTAACACTCCCTCGCCAACGTTTAACACTTTCTTCACACCTCATTAACACTTTTCCGCCTATAATATAGCCCATTATGAAATTTTTCGCGTATTAACACTTGATTAACACCCAGTTTCCACATTAACACTATTTAACACTCGATTAACATTTTTTAACACATCATTAACAGTTTTTAACAGAAATCCTTCCTAGTGTGCTCCTAATGACATCCTAGAGGCATGCTAACGCCATCCTAACGTCCCTACATTTCCGAGAAACTCAGCCCGCGTAATACTTTCCCCGAATCCCACCATACTCCGCGGAATAAACTTCCCCTGGCCTTCTAGTCACCATAAAACGCCATCTCAGTGATCTGCACATCCACACGTGCCCCACCACTCACCCCTGCTCCAGTTGGGGCCAACGCATACTTAAGGCGCAGTGCCGTTAGGACGCCTGTAGTACGCGCATCTTAACGCGCCAATATGGCGTTAGTATGCCTGTAATATATTATACTACCGGCATACTAACGCCCATACGTACTAACTGTCCTTTACTATGCCTTTAGGACACCTTTAGTACACATACTACAATTTGCTAGGACCGTAGGGGGTGGTGCCTGGATGTGGAATGGGGTGAGCGGAAGCGTAAGCGGCGGGCGATGGGAAGGTGAGGGGCGAGAACAATGGGGGGCGTGACGGCTCTGCACTGACCCCCATGCTGGGAAAGGACTCTGATATATGTTGCGACATACTGGCTGCTGAGCTGATCAGATCGCACGCTGGGTGTGGCAAAAGCCACAGGTGAGCAGAAGGTAGGAAGTGCTCGCCTTTATTTATTCAGTGTCGCTTTCGTGAGGGGGGGAAGGAGGAGGTGAAGGTGTAGGGCTGACTTCTGGAGACGGTGGAGCGTCGGCCAAGGTTTCACCAGGAAGCACCGGTATTGCTGGGTGGTAAGGGTCCGGGTAGTTGAAGACGAAAACCGTGAACCCCTGGTAGTACCACTCACGGTAGTGGCGCGCTGGTGGGATAACCAGGGTGTATGTTGTCCAGGCGCTCAGTTGTCTTCCACCTCGTCGTCTGAAGAGGAGGGTGAAGGTGGGAGGGGGCCCTCTGGGGAGTTATCGAAGGTTCCTGCTGGTGGGAAGGTGGGGTCTGGTTGAAATAACCACTTGAGGGGTCCCTGTTTCCAGGTGGGAGAGTTGTGGGGAAACTGCCATACACTGGCGTACTCAAAATTTCGCCAGGGCTCCGCGACACAGATTTCAAGTGCCTATGTATGCAGGCAGGGGTCAAGAAACTGCAACCAGAAAGCTCAGCAAGGTCCCAGAAGGTAACCGGACTTCGTACACTCCCAAAATATTCCAGCCAGAGGGTAAACCAGAGGTGTCCAGAAACTGTCCAGGAACTGTCCAGAAGCCACTAAAAGCGCTGTTTTGAGGGGCTTTCCCAACTGCTGGTGGCCGTGAGGGCGGTATTGAGGGGTTCTAGGGTGTCCTATGGGGTCTGGGGAAGGAGTTTTTGGTGGTGGGGGCTACTGTGGAAGGTTTTGGGGTAGGCTGAAAACGGGCTAAAACGGCTATTTTGGGCTGTTTTTCGCCTTTTTAAGGCTCTAGAAAGTGAGTTATGAGGTTTTCCTGGCTACTATAAACCGGGGAAACCCTTTAGGGTGCTCCCTGACGGTTGTTTGTAGCCTGGGGCAGACTTGGAGTTTAAGATCGGAAAACGAATGTTGACTTTTCTGAGCCTGGTTGGGCCCCCACTGTTAACACCTTAAGGGCGAATTGCCATACTGCTCATACTGATCCTGTTTTCCAGGAACTTATTTTCACGTTTTCGGCAATAACTCAAGTTCTAGACATCCATTTGCCACGATTCTTCGCATATCTTATATTGTGGAACTAGGTGGATGATGTGACACTTCATTATCACTCGCACCGTATGTGCACACCTGAATATATGTGACCCATCATCGCCATACTTAAGGAAATTCTGTTGAACCGCTGTTGGGGGCATTTTTGGGCATGCGCCATGAACATGCTACCACTATTGACTTGATGTTATGAGTGGGCGATGACGTATCATGGTGTATACCAATGGGGGAAAATACCATATCCTTGATTTGAAGCCTTTAGAGCACTCTCCATAGAGTACGCTTTTGTCACCTGGCAGCAGAATACCCCTGCACTTTCCACAAAGTCCCCCACTCGATAAACCGAGTTTGGTGGGCATTGAAGGGTTGAGGGACCTCGCTCAAGTCCCCAATATGGACACTAATACTTCATAAATATCCAATAGTTGACTACCGTGGTAGTTATGGATGTTTCCGCCCTCATACTGATCCCATACTGCTAAAAACGAATTCGCCCTTACGGTGTTAAGGGAACGTTATACTGATGTTTTGTGACTTTTGGGAGCAGTATATGGATTCCTTCTTTGAAAAAAAATGGCTTTTCTGACGTAAAAGTAGCGCAAAGTTTCCCAAAAGTACGAGGCTCCCCCCGCAGTATAACGGAAGTTACGGTAACGCCGTGGTTGAACGCGCGGAGGTGTTCAAGTAACGCTCACTGATACCAATTGTGCCTGGGGCACTACGACAAATGCTCGGAAATATGTTTTTGATTGAACGTGCAAAGGTACACAATTCGGATTTTATAATATACTGGATCAGGGCCAGATTGAGGTACAAACGATAATTCGGTTCCGAGTTCTGAAGGCTAAACACTTCTCAAGTGCTCTACTTATTCACTCGTCACTCAGGTTGCAGGGTCAACCACTCGAGAGCCGATGTCACACTTCGGCTCAACGTTCGGTTCCCGATCCGATCTCATTTCTAATTCCGATTCGTCATTCTCGATTCAGATGTTATGCCGACAGGCTGACACGATGACTGCCCCACAGTACTGTCATACTACTGTACTGTCATACTGTCATACTGTCATAGCGTCATACTGTCATACTGTCATAACCTTAATATCTGATACAGTAATCACTCACCGTTAAGGAAACTCGACGTTAAGGAAACAGCTAGCGTTTTTGAAAACTCCGTCATATTTAATACATCGCCCCCATATTTAATAACTCTATGTAAAAATACGCTGGCGTTAATTTCCTGTTTTCTTAAAGGTGAGTGATTACTGTATTCGATTTCATTGTCTTTTCAACCCCGATGCGAATCTGACCATTCTTCGAGGGTCTGACTGAGTTCCACGATGACACCCCTCACAGTACTGTCATACTACTATAGTGTCATACTGTCATACTGTCATAGTGTCATAGTGTCATACTGTCATACCCCGGACATCTGGTATTCATTCTCATCGTGATTTCAAGCCCAATTTCACTGTCATCGTGCCAATCCCAGATTACCCCCGATGACACACATACGGACGCATAGGCATATCGGCTCACGCTGTGCCTCCGGGCACACGGTCGCCGTGCACACGCTGCGCGCCACCCCTAGCTAGGCACCATGAGTATGGCGTGCCTGGTGGGGCAGCTGCGCGTCACACGGCCCGAGACAGCGGCCAGCTATCCGGCTGCCTCGTGGCGGTACGCTCGGCGCGCTCGCGGTGGTCATCGTGTGCCACCCGCGGCGCGCTCTCTTCCCCCCCAAAAGAAAAGCGGTCCACGCCTGGACGCTTTCTCATGGCGCCGTGGGGAAGGGCGCGGGCGAGCACCTCTCGTGCTCACCCTGTAGCGACACGAGCACAAGGGCGGCGCCCCTATGGAATTTCCTTGCGGAACGGCTCCAGTCTCCATGGCGGGGTATATGGAGCAAAGGCATGTCCTTTCGATCGACATGGATGCAGAGGTGGTGGCAATGGCCAGAGCACGGTATGCCGAGGTGCTCGCGGGGGACAGAGCGCTGATAGAACAACAAAAGGCCAATGTCGGTGATGTCCAAATGCAATTGGATGATGTCGCGGAAGTAATAGGCATGAATGCTATTTCGGCTACTCCGGTTATGCAGGCTGTGCCGCCAGAAGTTTGTTTCGAGATTGCAGGCGATCTCGCGGCATCGTTGATCGCGCACCCCGACACTGGACATAAATCTGCATGAATGCTAGTACATTTGACACTGGCGGGCTCCGACCCTAGAACCGAGGACACGCACGAAACATACATTTCAGGGTAGCACAAAATATCCAAATAATTGTAATACTACTATCTGCCTGCATAATAAAAATGTTGCACATCCCCGATCATAAATCGTTAGCTATGATCCATCCCCCGAGCCCATCCATTGTACTGTCGAGTTCATCTTGTTGAAGTGTTTTTCTTGTAATATTGTCATGCATTGGCATACTTTGGCAAATAGACTCTCTTCACGGGGAACCGGGTTGAAATAGGAGCGACCAGAGCGCAAATATTTATCAACAATGCGTATCACGCGTGCAGCAAGCCGGCATGTCATGTACACATCGGGGTAACGATTCAAAATTCTATCGGTTGCCGGCGCGTTTGATAAGCTGTCGATGGCCCACACCCCAGCGTTTGACAGGTCAGCGTAACGGAGCAACACACTGATATTTACCAACGGAACATTGGGCACATGGAGCATGGAAACGAATGGGGAGCAAGTATCATCGCCACATCGAATCTGCCATTCCAAGATGGGAAGTGAGGACGATTCTGATCTTTCAGTCGAATTGAATCGCACATGTAGAACATGTTCGTGGGGGGACTCGGGCAGTGGGGTTAAAAGGATGGTGTCCAGCGCGAACATTTTGAGGTGGTCCGCGATTAATTTCGGAGACATGCACATTCTGCGAGGTGCCACCATTCCAGGATACTTTTGATGAAAAATGCTTTGTAGGCGTAGCAGGGAGACATGGGCTCGGTGAATTAAAAGACGAAGGTTGGCGTCCTCCATAAAAAAAATGTAGGCGGTAAGATGCCCCTCGACATCTTCGAGGAGACCGCCGCCACCACTTAGTGAATACGCGGCCACATCGCAACCGACATGTTGAGTGAACTAGTCTAGGCCTTAGCCGCAATTATCTTGCAGGGTGACACCGCATCTTGCCAGCTGTTAGCTAGCCGCAATGGTCCCTTGAACTCTGGCATTAAGTGACATTGGGTTTAGGTTTTAGGGTTTGCTTGCTCTGGGATTACCACTCACACCTTCGGGGTGAGGTGGTGTCACGTGGAAGCCGATTCCCCCCCCCCACTGTATGGGGGCCTGCTTCTCCTTGCGTCACCCCTCACTGTGTGTGGCATGTGTCACCCGTGACCGTGCGTCACGTTAGCCTTCTCTATTTAGTCAGTCCGTATGCCTGTCTCTCTAGTTTTATGTTATCACCGTTACGAGCACCCGGCCCTGTGTGTTTTCTGTGCCTCACTGCCTATATATTCACCCGTTACGTATATATAGTCATTTCACCCTTTTCATAACAGATGACGAAATGACAGTCAACGTGTCATATCCAGCATATATATATCAACCGGACTGTATATTCGGTGTGAGACAGATAATCAGAATAGATAACCGGTGTCAGGGTTATGACCGATGACATATGTGTCATACGTGTCATACGTGTCATACCATGTCATGTCATGTCATGTCGTGTCATGTCATATGTTATAATGACATACCGTCGTCTGTACGGTCGACTGTGACATGTACAATCATACCATCTGTCATCCACTCACCATGAGTGACATCTGTCATCGAGAGGCTGATCACAACATCTCGATGATGAAGCAAGACGAGTCCCTTCAGAACAGTTTGTTCTTCAAGAATCGTCTTCGCTTCTAGCATGAATTGAACACCATGCGGGTATCACATGGCTTATTCGATCAGCCGTTACTGTTGTTCACCCAATGCCTTCGGGTTCACAACCCAATTGTGGTAACGCCTGAGAGGCGTGGGGGCATTGGCGTAAATGAGAGAGCCTTGAGCTCGAGCAGCACTTCTGGAGAAGAGGTTGCACTCATACCCACAATACTCTGCGCGTGCTATTGTCGTTCTGTCGCGATTATGAACGAGGGGCGGCAATGTAAGGGCTGGCGGGGTGTTGGGGTATTGCTGGGTGCTGAAATGGCGGTGTATCTCTGCTGTGGTTGAGAGTGGGGTGTTGTGAGGGATTTTGGGTTTGAGATGTGGGTGTGGCATTGGAGGGCAAGTTTTTTTAAATATATTCACGAAGAGGTTCGGCACCCTGTTAGGTGATACCGTTCAGGCAGAACAAAACAACACTTTGCAATTGGGCATTCACTGCGGCTCGCGTGTCGTGCGCCCAGGTCGCGGCACGAGCGGCTCCTGTGGTGAATGCCCCCAACCTGCCACAAGGCCAAGTTGGTGCCCTTCGAGCAACCGAGCACAAATTCCCGTCGCCAATTATGAAAGAAACTACGGGCAAAGGCGTGCTTCGAGCACACGCATGGCAAAAAGGCATGGGTCAGGTGTCCAGACCCGAGCTGGCGCGTCGCCAGCCATGAATTCCCACAACCTGTCATACAGGCCCGTCGGGGAATTCACCGTTGCCAACGCCCACAAGGGTCGGATTCACAAATACAAACACATTGAAAACTGAAGGAAAGACATTCGGCTGCAATGCTGCCAAAAGGTTGCAGTCGGGTGTTTGGACTCGCGCTGACGCGCCGTAAGCCGTGAATTCCCCCAACCTGTCACACAGGTCCGTTCGGGGAATTCAACGTTGCCACAGCCTGCGCAGGTCGAATTCACAAAAGTTAACATCATACAAACTGTGGGAAAAACATGGGTGCGGCTACAACCTCGTCAAACAGCAAAAGTCAGGTGTCACGGCTCGAGTTGGCGCGGCTACGGTTGTGCATTCCCAAACGCCGGTCACATACGCCGGTTTGAGCATATTCGGCAAGCATGCCCTGCGCGGTTCGAATTCGCAAAGCAATTGGTACGAAATATGGCACAAAAAGGCCGAGCGCATCGTGCACACACGTGAATGTCAACGCGCGCTTGCGTTTGCCCTGTCATGCATTGCCGAGACGTCATGTGTGGTCGCGTCGTGATGTCACTTCGCGTGATGTCGTGCTCGACGCTCTGCGGTTCTCGCGGATCGGCACGGGCTGGTCGCGGCGACGTCGATGTAGCGCTTGGCGAGGCGTCGTGCATGATTTAAACTGGGAGGGCGATCTGAGCAGGAGGGTGAACGTGATATGCTCCGGGCGCTCGAGCGGACAATGAACTGGGGTAGGACCGTGACTGAGGGGGGAATGACAATTACTGAAAAAAGGGGTCATGGCTGGGGCGTTTGCTGTCGGCTGAGACGGGCGCGATGGGGGCAACTGCGGTGGGGTCTGACATGGGCTGCGGTAGCGTGACTGAATATGGGGGGTGTGACAGGCCTTTCAGGGGTGCCCGAGGGACGCCTTCTAAGCGTGTTCATAGTTGTGACAGTTCAATAATAGCCGTGCCATACATATCGCTTGCATAGCGAGCCCTATCAACCGGTGAGAATACTCAGTCTTCCCGTTATATGTTCGGGGTCTAGGGTTCCGGGACCGGTGACAATCATACACCCTAACTATAGGAATGACAGTCGGGGCGTCACTTCCAGCATTTAGTGCAAAATGGTGTTATATAAGGTTGTCGAAAGCGTGGCCCTGTAGGGGGGGCTGGGGCTGATTGGTTGAGGTGACTAATTTGGCCGCATCGGCCGAATCACTTCGATTCAAGCGGCGTGTAAAGCATCCCAAGATGCTAGAGGGTTGCCGAAATAAAGTATTTGGGGTGGTTGTTGGGAGAGAGGGGGGGCAAGGTGAGAGCTTAAATTCGAGGGCACATCTGAGGGCCTCGGTGTCACGCGTGAATGGTATAAAGGCTGCCAAAAACCCGAACGTCGTAGAGCTAGTATGTCAATGTCGAATGTGCACAACTTTTTGCATTTCATTTCTCATTCTGCGTTTTTCATTTCATATTATTGCTAAGGTTCAAGCTATATCCAGATTAGGGCTTTTGGACCTGGGCGCTTTTTTTAATCAATGCTCTGTGGTTGGCTCAACGTCCCGGCGATTCATTCTATATGTAAAATCGACGGGGGGGGCTGCCTGTGAAAACATGGGAAAACTGGATGTGGCCAATGTGACGATCGCGTTGGAAGTCCAGAAAAACTGCATCTGTCGCAGCTTTGTTTTCCTCTGTAAGAGCATCCTCGTGAGAAATTGGAAGGAATCGTTTGAGTTTTAAAGCCGCTTTCTTTATTTACCTCCGGGTTTTCATTTTGCGCTTTTGCGCTTTTCATTTCGTGGGGGGTCGAACTTGGACAGAACGAGAAGACATGCCCAGTTCGAGTTGAGCCCAAAGCCCAAAGTTTGCGCTTCTCCGACCCGCAGTTTTTACTGTGAGCTCTTGGATCGGCTGACGGTCAGTAGTCAGTGCGCCTCACCGGGAAAACAGATCTGTTATCGGGAACGACGACGTGGGACAGATTGCACATGACAGTTTCAATGCTTCCATGACGGCAGAAATATTCGTAGAAAGTACAGTACCAGTACTGTTCGATCAATAATCGGAATAAAGTTTTTTGAATCGCTCGGATACAGAAAATCAGAGTTATATATCCCGATAAATGTTGAAGAATGATGACGCGTGACAGGCACCGGGGCTTCCGCTGGGCTTTTTTAAGAGCCCAAATCTGGGTATAGCTTGAACGTAAGATATGACCGTACGATGCGCGCTGAACCAGCGGCGCTGAATCCAGCGCAGATTCAGCGCCGCGCATGGGTGGAAATAAATAGCCGGAAACAGCCCTAAATTGAAAATAATTCGAATTCGGATGCAACATGCATGCAATTCAAGGGGCATATAATATATACACTATATATACTATAGTATATGCCATAGTATATATTATAGGGGGTACGTGAACGTACAGGTGGGGAAAAATCCAAATTCCTCAATTCTAAATTTTGCATTGTTACCATCAAATTGTGAGTGAACGAGAGGTGCAAAATGAATGTTGTGAAGTATTGAATAACAACGGTTTAGAAAAGCAAGTGGCATCGGCAATGAACACAAGGGTATTAATTGGGATACTTACGGAATCAAGATATTGCTATGTTGTCCAACCATATCGACAACTGTTATAAAGGTCAGGGCGAATATAATTTGGAATGTAATGTGTTTAATTAAAGCAAAGTACCAAATAAAGGAATAGTATAGGTGTAATCTCAAATTTAAGGGCACATTAACAACCACAAGCAAGATAAATAGTTGGGACATTTGAAGCATTCACCAATTGGCATATTTAATGTCAAGGCTAGGACTTGGAAATTAAGGGTACTTTGTTAAGAAAATACTCCGGTGAGATTTGAGGGTTGGCAATGCAGCCAGTAAAACTAAAATGTTATATCTATTTACTACAGGTCATTAAGATATCGAATGCAGGATTCCTCCGTTGACACCCTTTTCTCGCAACTTCTGGAGAGCGGGAGGAATGTTTGTTTGAAGATGGGGGAACTCCTGGATCTTTGCATCCAATGATGTGATAGCAAGTCTTCTGACCCTCAGCTCTTCAAGACGAAGTGATTTCAGGAAGTTATCCTGATCGATTGCATGTCC
>LGRX02020640.1:0-17024 GCA_001247695.2 Cymbomonas tetramitiformis
AAAAGTCCCCCGGCTTCGCTATGTCTCTCGGCTGGGCTTCGCACAGGTATGGGTATAGGTGTGCCAGGCCTTTTGCTATGGCACTGCGGTCTGACTTGAGGGCTGCATCTGTGCATTGTTCCCTGACGTTCACCTGGCTAATCGCGTGTTGGCCATCCCGGGTAGTAAGGAACGCTAGGTCTGGGAAGTGTGTGAATAGTTTGAGGCACGTTGTGAAATTTATCGCAGTTGGCGTGTCCTTGGGTACTGTGAGCCTGGCGGTTTGGTCTGTGCACATCGCCTGCCAGTCTGGAGGTGCCGGTAGGTCCCCATCCATTATTTTGCCTGCTTTCGTTTTCCTCGTTGTCCCTTCCATTTCTTTGTCAGACTTTCTTCTGGTCGCCCCCTTCAACTGTTCCATTATCTTTGGTACGGGGGTTTGGAGCTGCCTGAGCATCCCTCCGTCCCCTGGGGCGTAATGTTGTATCTGAGTAGGGCATTGAGTTTTCTTAGTGTGTTGTGTTTTGTCTGGTGCCCCCCCCAGAGTTTGTCAAGGTCTGTGCAATTCATGCGTGTGGTGCAGTGGTATTCTACCAGTCCTCTGGTGGACCTGCTGACGTGGGACATTCTGAGTCTTGACTTTAGGTTTATTTGCCTCCACGCCGGGCCCCGTACTGCTCCTCTGTCCTCTTCACTGTGCATGGCCTCCAGTAGTCCGCTCCAAATCGACTGGGCGTAGACTGCCTGGAGTGGCACCATGCCCAGGCCGAACCTTTCCTTTTCCTGTGTGGTAAAAATGTTTGGCGTTCCATTGCGGGGCAGGCCCTGTATGTTCTTTGTGGCCCCACCTATTACTTTGTTGAAGTCATCTATTTCGCCCGCTGTGTAGAGCCCTAGGTGCAGTCCATACCTGAACTTTCCCAGTATTGCAGAATGCAGGGAGTATTCTTTTTTGTCCGGCGTTAGTGGGGAGCGCAGTAGTTGGCTACTGCCCGGTGGGAAAGTACTATTACAAGTACTTTGCTAAAATTGCGTAATATCTTATATACTTGGTGATATGGGTCGTTTAACATCTTTGAAAATTCATTTACGACCCTTTTTAATTTCCCAAATGACTCACACGTGCCGTTATCAAGTTTAGGTTTGTGTATTAATAGCATACTTTTGGGGTGCGAAAAGCCAGAAAATAATTAATTTCTGAAAGTACTGTCACAAGTACTTTCGACTAGATGTGTTATTAGGTGCGGTTAATGGGCCTAGAATGTCGAGTAAAGCGGTGCCGTACATTATTGGGACCTTATTCGAATGTGTGTTACGTTACGTGCTATTATGATAAAGGTTGGGGCTCAAAACACGTGGTGATGTGGGCCGCGCTCATCAATTACAGAAAAAATCGTGATTTTCATAGTCACCGTCCATGTGGTGCACGCCGTGTGTGGGTGCATGGTGGCCGCATATGTGAATGAACAGAGCTCGTTAACATTTCTAAAATTCGATATACTACCATAGATGAGTATCCTTTGAGGTGAGGGGTTCAATCGATGTTTAGCTTGCACAATTTATGACATTCCTCCCAAGCGTGATGCTGGTCACAGACTCCAAAATAATGCCATTTTGGCCACATTCAAACCCAAACCCAAATTGCCATAACTTCCTCGATATTGCGATCCATGTGAGTTATAAAGTGATGTATACATCATTTATAACGATCTTAACATTAGTGCATGACCGTACTCGTATCACACCGCTTGCAGAACCGATTTGGATCAACCCTACCATTAAACAATAGATTTCCAGACACACTGCCACATTTAATTTCAGGAAAATTAATTTAGGAGCCTAATTACTCTGAATGCACGATTTTTTTTGTTTCCGACCTTCTTAAACTTCAATGTGAATACGTAGAGGCCACTATATTCCCACTCAGAAAGTCAGAATGATAGCAGCGCACATTCCTAACATATTACACACTCAGTGATTACTCTGGTAAGATAACATAAAAGTAGGGTCTTGATATGGTGTTTCGATCAAGGTCCAAAAAATGGGTCTCGTAGTCCACAACATCGTTACAAATCATCTCCGAGCGATACTCGGTACAAGGGTGCCCATTGGGAGAATCCATGGCATGCTACTTGTGTATGCGTACTAGTACGCTGTCTGCTAGGCCCCGAACTCTCTTCAAAACTCAAATGTGCACCTTAGACATCGATCGGGGTCCCAAAAAATGGGTCTCGTAGTCCACAACATCGTTACAAATCATCTCCGAGCGATACTCGGTACAAGGGTGCCCATTGGGAGAATCCATGGCATGCTACTTGTGTATGCGTACTAGTACGTTGTCTGCTAGGCCCTGAACTCTCTTCAAAACTCAAATATGCACCTAAGACATCGATCGGGGTCCCAAAAAATGGGTCTCGTAGTCCACAACATCGTTACAAAGCATCTCCGAGCGATACTCGGTACAAGGGTGCCCATTGGGAGAATCCATGGCATGCTACTTGCTTGTGTATGCGTACTAGTACGCTGTCTGCTAGGCCCCGAACTGTCTTCAAAACTCAAATATGCACCTAAGACATCGATCAGGGTCCCAAAAATGGGTCTCGTAGTCCACAACATCGTTATAAATCATCTCCGAGCGATACTCGGTACAAGGGTGCCCATTGGGAGAATCCACGGCATGCTACTTGTGTACCCTAACCTACCATAAGATCGCTTAGTTTCAACACAGTTGTAGGGCTGGGTTTAACCCGCGCAACTTATCACACATGCCATCATGTCATCAGGTTTATTGTCACATACACGATTAGATGCGATATATAGTTATGATTTGAGTGATCGCCAGCTTGTTCATCGGCCAATGTGTGCTTTTAAAAAATTCAAAAGGTCAGGACACTATCTTAGCAACTACAAAACAATGGAATGTAAAAGAAAATGCTACCCCCTTGGCTTCTAGCATCCATTGAGAAGGCTGCAAGTGGAAAGTCGACCAATGGGGCATAAGACAACTCAGTTTAGGTCCTTATGGGACTGGGATATGATTGGCAGCCCCCCCAAATAATGGGAAGACCCCTAAAAAACAATATGCCGTGAAAGTACTTGTGACAGTACTTTCGGCGTCGAAAGTACTATTACCAGTACTTTCGGGCAGTAGCCATAGTGCCTGTATTCTGTGGTTCATCTCTTCCCTGGCGGCTTCTTTCTCCTTGTCCCATCTGCCTGTGAATGCCAGTAGTACCCCCAGGTATTTGTATGTGTCGTCTGGTTTGAGTATTTTGAAGTGGCTTAGCTTACCGTCTACCCCAATCATTTTGAGGTCCTTATGGAGTTGCTCAGGTATGGAAACCCCATTCTTTATGCCGGTTATAGCTGACTTGGTAAGGTTAATCTTGAGTTCACTCCATTGTGAGAATGCCTGTAGTTTGTGCAACTGTGCTCGCATGTGGAAAATCGTGGGGCACAGTATAAGCAGGTCATCGACGAACGCCCCTGCTGTTGTCCTGAGGGGGCCCAGTCTTTCCTGTTCCGCTGCGTACTTGTGCTGGTATCCATGCCCCCCCACCTCTAGCCATCTCAACAACGGCTCTTGGTATATTATGAAGAGGAGGGGGCTCATGCTGTCTCCTTGGAGGAGTCCTCTTTGTATCTGCACCGTTTTGAGAGAGGTTTCTCCTCCTACTCTGGTGTTCATTGACATGGTGTCGTGGCTTTGTGTACCTAGGACATCTCGCACCATCTGCGTGAGCTCTTCGGGTATTCCGAGGTATTGCATTGTGTGCAGTAGCTTGTTGTGGTCCACCGAGCCGTACGCATTCTCAAAGTCTACATACAGGCCGTGTAGTTCTCGTCCTGAGACGTGTGCGTCCTCTATCGCATTGGTCACTCTAGTGAGCTGTCGGAGTGTGTTCCTTTTCTCTCTCGAGCCTTCCTGCGCCTGAGCTAGTATTCCCTGCGTTTCACAGGACGCAGAGAGCATGTTCGCTATTTGGGAGGTGTATAGCTTGAATACCCCCTCAAGTAGGGCTATGTGTCGGTAGTTTTGCTGTAGGGTGACGTCCCCTTTCTTGTGGTGGAAGCAGAATGTCCCCTTTTTCCAGGTGAGGGGAACGTGTTTGCTGTTCCACATTTCCAGCATGAGGGCATGTAAGGCGTCGTGGAAGTCCTCCGGCATGTACTTGAGAATTTCATTCGGGGTCCTGGTGGGGCCCGGTGCCTTGTTGTTGCTTAAGGTGTGCACTGCTTTGCTGTAGCCCTGTCTACTTATTGTGAGGTCCAGTCCCGTGGAGTCCGGTCTTGGTGCCTTTATGAGGCGTTCTTTATGGGCTGGGTCTTCCCATGGTGGGGGGTTCGGGTCAGGCAGACTACGGTGTTCCAGCTTGTATGGTGCTGAGTGAGCCATGTGGTCTGCTAGTGCGTTTGCAATGTTCATGTGGCCTACAGCTAGGTTGCCCTCCCTGTCCTGTAGAGCCTGTATGTTCGCCATGGGGGCATGGCCTGTTTCCTGCGCTTTGGCATATATCCTTTTGTGGTATCTTTTTTGGTTGTTCCAGTATTCTTTTATCGTTTTGTCATTGTGCCTTTGCTTGGCTCGTTTCCAGTGCTGTCTGACCACTTTGTGTGCTGCAGACCTTTCTTTCTTGGCCTCTTCGGTGAGCCACGTCACCCATTCCTTTGCCTCTGCATTATCCCTGTCCGTTGGGCCCTTCATTTCTCCTTCTTTCAGGCTTCGGAGGGTTGAGTGTTCCGTGTGCGGGTTTCGTAGGTGTCGTTTGGCCTTCTTGTGCATCCGCATTGTGAGTAATGCGGCGTCTCTTGCTTTTCTGTCTTTTTTGCTCATTAGCAAGTCTGTTGCCACCCGGTTGGAGGTGCCTCCAACTATCACCGTTGGTAGTTCTTCGTCCTTCAGCGCACATTTGTTCGCCCTGGTGAGTATGCTCAGCACGACCTCTCCTGCTCTGTCTATGGTGGCATGTGCTACCTGCCTATTGCCCTCTTCCCTGCATTGGGTGGCTATCTCTGTTATGCGTTTCAGCTCAGCGGTCTTGGCATAGTCGTGTGTCCTAAGGAGGACACTTTGGAGTGTTTCCCTGTGGGTTTTGTTCAGGGGCGTGTCTAGCTTCACGTGCCCTGGTTGGGGGTCGCGGTCCACGTACGGTTCATGGGTGTCTATGCTGTCCAACCGAAGGGTCGCTAGGCTCACCATCTCGTGGTCACTCGTGTGGTGTTGAGTGAGGTGTGTGGTGCTCCCCGTCTCATATTGCGCCCGTTTGTTCCCCGGTGCTAGCCATCTGTCAATGTTTCTATTTTCTGCCCAGTTTAGTGTAGTGTTGACTGGCGGGCCTGCATTGCGGAGGTCCAACTCCTCCGCGAGTTTCTTCCATTGCTTGTCAGTCTTTGTCACCCCCTTACCTGTGCTGGTGTTGCTCGCGTTGAGGTCTCCTCCGACAATGACATGCTCGTTCGGTTTTTCCGCTGTTTTCCGGAGCAGGTTGGTTGTGTACTTGAGTATTTTGTCCCTGGTTTTCCATTCCTCTGCCCCTGGCGGGTTGTAAATGCCTAGCACATGGTACATTACTTCCCCGGGTAGGTGCAGTACAACATGCAGGAGGTACCCCTCGAGGTGCCTCGCAGGGACAACGTGGTGGTTGTGTGCGTGGCTGTAGGGGTTGCTGAGGAGTATGGCTACTCCCCCTTTCACTGCTTGTTCTGCAGTGCCTTCTGCCTTTTGCACCTCGGTTTTGGTGCCTATCGCGGTGTATTGCATGTCTCTGAATCTCCTCATCACACTGTCGTGTGCATGCTTTACTTCCGTAAGCACAATCACCTGCAGACCCAGTTGGTTTTGGTTCCTTTTTCTGACAACTTCGGTCAGGTCGAGGCAGGCATCACTTTGTCCCGCTATATTCCATGTGAGCATGTGTAGGCGGTCTTCCCCTACGTCTATCTTTTTCGGTTCTGTGAGGGGGGGCTGGTGTTCTTGGGAGTCCTGGCTTGCCTCCGGTGCTTCCAGTTGTGTGTGTCTTCAAATTTCTCCCGTTGTGTGGTTTGTTCGTCTCTTACCTCCCCCTCCTCTTCGTTTGGGTGGGTTTCCGGTGTTCGCTGTTCTCCCGGTGTATGCCCATCGTCACTTGGCGCCGTTGTGGGGGCTAATCTATGGAGCCATCTCCATAGGCCCGGTTGCTTTGTAGCGTTTCTGCGTCCCCCTTCCTGGGTTTGTGGTGCCTGTACCTCGACCTCTGGGTTTTTGTTTAGGCCATCGGTGGGCTTCTGGGTCCCTATCGCATGCTGGTTGTCTCCCGGCGCCTGCCTTTGTCCCTCGGCAGTTGTTATCCTCCCCTTCACTGGGTGTTGTATCGACTTTCTGTAGGCATCGACTGCCGCTCTGTTAGTGGTTCCCCATTTGCTAACCGCTTCGTTGAAGTGGGTGGGCCAGTGTCCTTCTGGGCATGTTTTTTGGAAGTGCATCCACGCTTTGGTGGCCATTAGAACCCACACCCCACAGCTGTAGTGGTCTTGTGCACTTTGGTTGCCTACGTTCATTAGTTCAACTGTTACCTTTTTGCCCAGTTTCCTGGTCAAGTGTTCCGCCCAGTTGGTCATTTCCGTCGTCAGCCTTTTGGTGTTGCGCAGTGTTGCGTTGGTTTTCCCATTCGAGGAGTCATATATCCAGAGCTTGAGTCTGTCGTTTCTTTTGTCTGGTCCGGCCAGCACCACCCTCCAGTGTTTGCCATCGCACACCGGTATGCAAAAGCTTCGGGAGTTCCCGAGCAGTTGTAGTGCCTGTGCGGTGTGCTGTTTATCGTTGTCTTCGGGTTTAAGTGCTTCTCTTATTGTGGCCACCACCAGGGGGGGCATCGGGTCATCCTCATATAGTGAGTGGGCATGCTGTATCTGGAACATGTTTAGTCGGCCCTTCATCTCGAATAGCCCCTTCGTGGTGGTGTCGTGTGGGTACGTTCTCGTTTGGTCCTGGCTTCCCCTTCCTGTCATGTTGGAGTTCCAGCTCTGGGTTCGTCTCTCCGTCCTTTGCTTAATTGTTTGCATTATCATCCTTCCCTTTATTGGAGTGCCTTCCTTTATCGTGGTCACTGCGTGCTCCGGTTTCCTTGTTCTAATGAACATGGGTCTACCGTTACGGTAAATTAACCTGAGCAATTTGTAGCCGTAGCGTGGCTGTGTGCTCTTTTTTGCTGCATCTTTTATTGTGGTCCGCTTCCTCCTGCTTCTGCGACCTTGCGTACTGCTGTTGCGTTCATTGCAGTGTGTTTTCCCAGTACAACCTCGTGTTGTTCCTTTTGGTGTTAATGTAGCAGTCAGCATTATGAGTATTGGGGTTATGGCGAGTGCAACATTCTGTAATGGCCCGGTTATGTCGCGTTTTGTCCACTGTGGGCAGTGTAGTTCGGTTTGCCATGTTGTTGGGTTTATGGTTACAGCGTTACATTGCCCTGGAGCATCTGCTGTAATGCCCCTAATATATTTTCCTGGGTGGGTTTTGTTTTTGGCACGTTGCCCCTCTATTGTGTAGAAGTTATGTAGCATTTCAGCATGTTTTTCGGTTTTTTCAATTTTTACGTAGAGCATTTTCAGGAATTCGCTTGTGGTCAAATGTCGGCAGCTCGCCTTCATATTTTGTGCGTCGTGTCTCCCTGCTACTCTGAGCCATTCCCCAAAGTTTTTTGCCCCCCCCTGTCAGTATACGGGGTTGTGCGAGGTCATTTGTGCCCTTAAATGGTAGGGTTTCGGTAGGGTTCGCCTGTATACTGCGGCAGTGACGCCGAGTGGGAATGTGCTCTTGTCTTCGTTTTCAGTGTACCGTGCCTTCTTTTGCTTGAGTACATATATGCAGAGGTGCATTGCTGCATTCCTCTTTTGTCGTTTGTACATGCCATGGGAATTCAGCTTATGTTCTTCAGTTCCGTGACCAGCTTGTTTTGTAATCCCCACTTGGAGTTCAGTGTGTTGTGTATTTAACTTATTAGAGCAAAGGGGTTGGGTAAAGCACGTGTATGTTATAGTAGAGGTGTTTGTTGCATCCGTGTTGCACATATTTGTTTCATTGTATTGGGTGCTTTACTTATTATTCGGAGCCTCCGGGCCGTTGCACTGGGGTGGTTTACTGTTTGGCGAGCCTGGGACGAGCAATGTGATCTTTTGTGACAGTTTCCATATTCTTCTCTTACTGCGAAATTCTGACTGTCTTACAAAGTCGTGGGAGTTTTTTAGACATTATTACGTGAGACACGGGGTACTTCTGCCTGCATGCGTGTGGTGCACTTGGTTTCCCCACCAGTTTGTATTACAAAGTCGTGGAAGAAAATGAGAGCTTTTTACGTAAGACATATGACACTTCTTCCTTTTTGTTATTTGGGTGACACCCCTGCTGCTTATTGGTGATCTTTTGGTGCCAAGACATTTGGACTATGACAGCTTCTAGCTTGAAACTTACCAGCTTTCTTGAAAATCTTTTGAGGTATATTCCCTCTACCTGTGGCAGTATATTCGAACAAGTGACACTCAACTTATTTGCTATTTCTGTACCCAGCAGTAGTGGGCTCCTCGCGCTTAAAGTTATCCAATCTGACTAGTTTTCTAGTTTATGCAAAGCTCACTGATGAGGTCTATGGTTTGACCGAAAAGCTTATGAGTAGCCAGCACTAGCTCCGGTATTCTTATCGTTATTTACACAGCAGTATTATTTTGGTTTATACATTATTATCAGTACTGACTTATCAGAAAAAGTGCATCTCAAACTACTTGTTTTATCACTTGTTGTCGAGCCGGCACTCGGTCGTATTTGCCTTCACTACACCGCTACGTGCATATTCCGAGCACATACCGTACTACGCGAAAGTTTTTTGATTATAACTTTTACTTACAGTTGTCACTGGGCCGTTTTTCTTACGATTTACCCGCGACACTGCTTAAAGATCCAGCGGGCTATTACCACTATTATAGGTACCGGATCGACTCCAACACTATTTCAGGAGTAACACTCAGTTCTATTTCAACTTATTACTTTTTACAATGGCACAACCACAGAATGTAACCCCGGGAATTCCCGGTATGATTCCACCAGCACCACAGACTTCACGGGAATCTCTACAACAACACCCAATGACGCCAGTGGCGGCGCCGCCACAGGTGACAGGAGTACCAAATCACGCAGTTGGACAGTATACTCCTCAATCCTTCGCAGCCTATAACACATATACCGCCACCCCACCTTCTGCGTCAGTTCCGGTGACAGGCGGGATTCAGTATCAGCTCCCCCTCCCTCAGCCGCCAATGCCTCAACAAAACGCAGCTGGGTTCCAAATTAACACCGGTCCCCCAATTAACCCGCAGACCAATGCTCCGTATGTTTCCAGGTTCAAAAGTTACTATGAGGAGGAAAAACAGAGGACCACCACTCTCGAGGCTAAAGTTCAGGAAATGCAGTCCACTATGGCAGAACTGCAGAACCGCTTACTACAGGCACAGGCGGCTACGGCCGAGGCGGTGCGTGAGTCCGAATTCGAAAAAAGGGTGACACAGGCGATCGGTCTGACCAAGGCAGACAATGACTTACAGAAACTGGGAGGAGCTCTGGCGGGGGCAGCCGCCGCCGGTACACACGATCAAAAGGCGAAAGCTGTGCACTTCGAAATTGAGGGGGGCAATGACGATGGGCGTAAGAAGAAGACAAAAGGCAAGAAAAGAAGCAAGTCCTCGAAGAAAAAGAAGAAACACAGCAGCTCAGACAGTGATTCCTCTACTACTACGGACACCAGCGGCAGCCGTAGATCACGCCAACGCCGGAAGAGGGAGAAGGGCGCTGACCTTGCCCGCGCGGCTCAGAGTGGGAGTGGTACCAGCCCCGATCCGAAAGGCGCGGCCCTTCGTGCAATGCTCAACGCCCGTGATGCAGCATATATACAGGCTCTCAATGGTGGGCTGGGTGAGACAGCAGCCCACGCTGCGGCAATGTCAGCAGCATATGGAAACCCGCAATCAGACCCTCCACCCCTTCCGATCAGACTGCCGGTTTCTGAACCGCTTCCAACTCCAGCTCCTCAACCTGTGCCTGTGGTACAGAAGACACCAGCGCCTGCGAAACAAACCACCCTTCCAGCGAAGCGCGTTATTCCTATTGAAGCTAAGGAGATGTCAGCCTCCTACAGGACGAAAGCTAAGGTTGCAACTCTGACCCTACAGCTTGTGAAACATGGAGTCCTTGAGCCTGAGACAGCACACGAGATGTGCAAGACAGAGGTCCTGGTGGCAGCGGCGAATGCCCACAACGCAGGGCACCTCGACCTGCGGAAATTATAGCAGGGTGGCAGCTGGCGACAACGATTACACAGGGTGAAGAATCTTCTTTACCTTGTGATGGAAGTGCTTGAGGAAGTTGTCGCCAGAAGCACGGGTGAGGGGGGACAGTTGGATCTGGCGATTCGGCTGTCTATGTTTGGGTCTTTGATTTTTTTGGAATGGGCAGGGCTGCAGCCTAGGTGGTGGCTGAGGAGGTTCCTGCCGTGGTGGAATGCGCTGGATGCGGGAGAGCTGAAGCGGTGGTTTTCTGGGGAGGTGCGCTATGGAACATACGTGCTGGCGTCAGTGAGATCGCGCTACACCTATGTCGGTAAGTTCTGGAGTGGACCGAGAGACAGATTGCTGACACATATGAAGACGGCCCTGGACCCGTCTAGGCGGGGGGGTCGGCGCTTGTACGGTGGACTGAGGGCGCGGGGCGTGCATACTTTTTTCATGCTTCCACTCAAGACTTATCTGGGGAAGAGCGACTGCGACTCGGACGAGAAGCTGATTATCAGAAGGACACAGCAGGCGAGCGACAGTCTGAACACGACGGGTGTTTGGCGGCGGAGGGTGTCAGCGGGTCGCGACCGCTATCGGAGGGCGCGACAGCGGAAGCGTCAGCTTCGACGCAGTATGGGCGGACGTCGCGGCTGGCGTGACCGAGCTCGGGGTACGCGAGCGGTACAGCACATGGTGTACGGTGGCGCGGAGACGTTGGGGTACAACGGTGGCTCTCTGGACCATGCTTTGCAACGACTGGTCAAGGGCGAGAAGGTCTGTGAGGGGAGCTGGGACTTTCAGTGGCATACAGGAGAGTGGAACTACACGGACTGGAAGTGCGTTCGACTGAAGTATGGCAGGTCGCAGGTGGAGGTACTGGGAGGGGAGACGGGTGGTTTACGTAGTACTCTGCGAGAACTTCTTCCGATGCTTAAGCAGTGCAACGCCAGGCTGAGATTCTCACGTGTCGAGGTGACAGAGTCAGATCTATGGGCACAAAGAGAGGTGAAACAGTTGGTGCGACGACCGGCTAAGGCCTGGAAGCGGGTTCCGAGGTTCACGTTGGACAGGATGGTGCGGCTCTGGCAGGCTGCGGCGTCAGTGGTTAGTGGTCAGCAGTTAGCGACGATCAGAACTTCACTTTCAGCTATTGCGAAAAGGGCTCATGACTTTGTGATCAGAGCGACTTACACTTGTAAGGTTACGTTTCCGGAGAGTTTGAGCACTGCGGTGATGAGAGAGTTTTTGCTCCAGTGCGTCAATGCTAAGTACCCTGAGGGCGCGACCCGCTTGTTCGTCCGACAGCGTACCCGGGTGGTAAGAGCTGCGAGACAAAAACTCCTCAATATTTTCTGCAACCTTTCTTCTGTGTCTCTTTGCGTTGACGATGCTGAGTGCCGCTGCGACAGACTGGACTCAGCTCTCCCTCGCCGCGATGGACACGTATGCTTTCGCACAACCGAGCTGGTGGGAGACTTTGCAGCGATGAACAGGAGCCTGAAGGACACCCCGAGACATACTGTGGGGAACTGCGACTTTTTGCTGACTAGCACGTCCGATTATTTGCGACAATTCAAGCACTTTGAGACTGTGTCGATGGCAGCACTTCGCAAACTTCTACCTTGGCAATGCTCTGTGGAGGGGGCTCACTACGCCGTGGTTGAGAACGTGACAGAGGACACCTTTTTCGTGGCGATTTGCGGCGCAGCGGGGCTGGTTGTTCAGGTGTTGTGGGACAGATTTGTGTTGCTTCTAAAAAGACTTGATGCGTATTCGACAGCGCGTGGCAGGGCAAAAACTCCCATACTGACACACCTTTACTCTGCGGTGAGAAGACTGCTTGCCTGGTCTCGTCTTGTGACACAGGATTACTGGATCACCCCATACGCGAAGCAGGACGCCCTGAGATTTTGCTTCTCTCTTATCGATGAGCTCTTTGCCTCCCCTCTAGATTTTAACCCTGACAGCGCTGTTTTTTGTACACCATACGCTGAAGACATTTGCTTTGGTGCCATAGACAATTCGTACCGTATTTTGTGGCACTTAATGGCTTTGGGGAATCCTATCTACACCCTTGCACATATCCGTAAGTGCCTCGACCACGCCTTGTTTTCAGCGAGATCCACCCGTAAGCCTGTGCGGGTTGTACTGATCACACCGTATTGGGAACGCTGGGATGAGAGGGAGGGGGTAGAGCTCGTCTGCCTTCTCAAGGCGAAGAAGTTTGCTTTTCTCGCACCGCAGAGTGCTCTCGGGTTTAAAGATCGTTCGACGGGTGCCCGCTTCGATGTCAGTATTTTGCTCATACAAAACCAGGCAGCCGCGAAACACCGCCCCGTGACTCAGCAGGGATTAGCGAGGGTGTCCAGAGCGTTCGGGAATGCGGTTGACGATGCGGGCGTGAGGTATTCGTCGAAGTGGGGTGTGGGATTTTGCTGGCAGTCAGCGGCTCGAGCTAGACCACTGATCCGTGAGTGTGCAGAGGAATGGCGGGTGCTTGACCGTTTTCGGGTACTGATGAAGGGAGGAGTGGCGGCTGGTATTCTTCTCAACAGCCTTGGTGGGAAGCTGCTGGCGGCGGTGCAGAGTGCGGAGGAAGCACACCACACGGGGAGTCTAATGAGCGGCTCACGGATTCCAGCGGCGAATGAGTTTTGGAGGCTTCTCAGCAAGATGCCAGGCTTGGCACGCGGTGTGCTTGACAGGAATGTGGCGGTCGGATTCGGAGTGTGCGTCCGGCTCTACCAGGATTGGCTGCGTGCTGAACGGGACGGTGGTAATTACGCCTTGGTGGAGTTCGATGGCGCTGAGGTGGTGCGGCAGATGAAGCTTCGGTATTCTTTGGCGGGCCTCGATCAGGTGGCAACCTTCTTTCTTGACGGCTCCTTCGGCGTTCTCTACTTGATGGTGAAACATAAGGACACGTCCTTGTGTGAGAAGCGCCGCCCTGTCGTGCCCTGTTTTAATGCACCGGACAAAATGCTGCAAAACAGGGTGGGTCGGGCGCTGTGCTTTTTGATTGACCAGCTCGATGGACACTTTAACGTGGCGGCTACGCAGGAGATCTGTGGCAGGCTTTCAGGCTTTAACTCCGCGATTGAGGCTGGCGACACTGTGATGGCGGCGAGCTTCGACGTGAAAGAGATGTATGTGATGCTTAAACCGGATGTGCTCCTTGAAGCCACGGAGTTTGTCGTGACACGGGCGATGGGCGACAGGCCCGGTGTGCTTGTCAACACCAGGGGGAGGAAAGGTGTCTCCTGGTTTGAGGCTGGCACACCTCGGCGTGTGGCTGTGAAGATGACGGCTTCTCAGATTTTGGCAGGAGTCCGTTTTATCCTTGAGAATGGGTTCCTTTTCGTGGCTGGCAGTCTTGTGCGGCAGGTGAGCGGTATTGGGATCGGCGGCGGGGCGAGCCCCGGCTTGGCACAATGCGTCTGTGTCTTCGGTGAGATGCAATGGACGATGTCTCTTGGGGCGGATCGGCGGCTGGCGGGTGCAAAGATCCTTGGCACTCGGTTGATGGACGACTGCACTCTTTTGGTGGCTTGGGACGGCGATGGGGACGTGGTGAGGCGCGGAGCAATGAGGGAGATCTTTTCCGGCTATCTTCACTCGTGCTACCCCGAGGGGATGACGGTGGAACTGACTTCGGACGGGCTCACTTGGGTCTTCTGTGGGATGCAGCTGACGGTTGGCACGGGCGGGGTGAGTGCGAAGATGGTCACGAAGAATGTACAGGCGGGTGTGGCAGGAAGGGAGGGCTTCCTCTTTTTCCCGTTTGTCTCATACCACTCAGATTGCAGCAGAGTGCAGAAGATGGCGAGCACGGTTAATGCTTTGTACAGGGTTGACAGGCACTGCTCCACGGACGGCCTTAAGGCGGCGGCGATTGTTGATGTTCTTCGGGAATTGAGGTGGCAGGGGTATCCGAAGGGGTGGCTGTTTGAGGCAATGGAGAGAATGGTGTCTAGGACCCCGCTTGGGTTCTGGCACCACCTCCTAAGGCGGCTGGAAAGCAGTGAGATGCGGTTGTAAACAGCTGGTTGAAAATGAATTGGGACAACAGGGGCAGACACAGGGCGGGTGGGTGGCACGGCGATGGAAGCGGGAGCTGTGCTGGGTCTGCACAAGGGGGGGAGGAAAATGAGGGGCCTCCGGGCCGTTGCACTGGGGTGGTTTACTTTTTGGCGAGCCTGGGACGAGCAATGTGATCTTTTGTGACAGTTTCCATAGTCTTCTCTTACTGCGAAATTCTGACTGTCTTACAAAGTCGTGGGAGTTTTTTAGACATTATTACGTGAGACACGGGGTACTTCTGCCTGCATGCGTGTGGTGCACTTGGTTTCCCCACCAGTTTGTATTACAAAGTCGTGGAAGAAAATGAGAGCTTTTTACGTAAGACATATGACACTTCTTCCTTTTTGTTATTTGGGTGACACCCCTGCTGCTTATTGGTGATCTTTTGGTGCCAAGACATTTGGACTATGACAGCTTCTAGCTTGAAACTTACCAGCTTTCTTGAAAATCTTTTGAGGTATATTCCCTCTACCTGTGGCAGTATATTCGAACAAGTGACACTCAACTTATTTGCTATTTCTGTACCCAGCAGTAGTGGGCTCCTCGCGCTTAAAGTTATCAAATCTGACTAGTTTTCTAGTTTATGCAAAGCTCACTGATGAGGTCTATGGTTTGACCGAAAAGCTTATGAGTAGCCAGCACTAGCTCCGGTATTCTTATCGTTATTTACACAGCAGTATTATTTTGGTTTATACATTATTATCAGTACTGACTTATCAGAAAAAGTGCATCTCAAACTACTTGTTTTATCACTTGCTGTCGAGCCGGCACTCGGTCGTATTTGCCTTCACTACACCGCTACGTGCATATTCCGAGCACATACCGTACTACGCGAAAGTTTTTTGATTATAACGGTTTGGCTGTTATGGTTCGCCTTTATACTATAGTAGTTTTGTGCTGTTATCATGCATCGCATCGAGTTGAGCTTTCAGTGTATCATATGTTCTCTTCGTGCCCACCCTGAGTTATGGTGAGTTATATGTTGTGAATGCACATGTTTACTTTTTGTGTTGCAGGTGAGAACGGGGTGTTTGTCATGCCTCTGAGGTGTTCGATTCCCCCAGCAGGGCGCGGCTGGTGTGCTGTTGTGTGTGTAGGGCAACCTCTGTTCTAATTTGCACTTGGTGGCAGGGTGTATGCATTTACAATAATTGCCGGTAGCAGTAGCACTCTCAGTTACAAACATTATGAATATTACCATTATTCGCAGCGTTAGACTAGCAGGATTGGTTCTGCCTGTTCTCGCACTCCTACCTTCCCTGGCTGGGGCTCTTGCCCAAGGTGTTCGGTTGCCTTCCCGGTCCCAGGGGGTGTGCAGCGCCCCTGGTCGTCACCCCCCCTTCTTAGTCAGTTCTCGGATGGTGCTTGTGTGTGCAGCTGTTTGTTCTGGTGAGGGTATGTCAGGTGTGGCTTGTACCTTATGGTGGGGCTCGATGGCTGGTGCTGTTAGGCCACCCTGTCTTGGAGCCCCGCAGCCTTCTTGGTTCTCTGTGGCACAGCGGTTATTTGTCAGTTCGGTGGCGATGTTTTCCCACTGTTGAGTTATAGTGGGCTGCGATGTGGATTGGTCTGCAGAGCAGAGAGTTGTGTGCTGTCTCACCTTTCTTGTGACTGGTGGTGTGGTTCGGGGGCTCCCAAGCTGCGTCTCCCCTTGTGCCGATGTTTGGGGATCCCCCTGTGCCCTCCGTTTTGCAGGTGGCTCTGCTTCAGCCGTCCGGTCCCCCGCGCTGGCTGCTCGGCTTGTCCTGCAGGTACTCCTGAATCTTCAAAAGCCGAGTGAAGAATCGTTGATCAAACTCCGGGCTCTGGTACTGAGCCAGAAGGTCGGTGGACTTGACCTTCTTTTTGGTGGACTTTTGAAAGGCCAGGATGTTCCACCTTCATCAAAAATAAAACTGAGTACCAAGAGTTGAAAAATAAAAAGCTAACAGAAGACTTAAAATATCTTACTTGAACATTGAGTAGTCCTGGAAAAAAGTCCTCGCCTTTGACCCGGAATCATTCACAGAGATCTTAGCAACGGCCAGCGTTGTAATCTCATCCAGAGTAAGAAGCTCGTCCAAAATGGTAGCATCGTGTGTCTGAAACATCTTTTCCCCCGCTTTGACTTCTTTACGACGGAGGTGGCATCCATTGTTGAAAGCGTGTTCGTAAAAAGCGTGACGGCCATGGCCGTCAATGCAAACATACTTAAAGCTGAAAGGCAAACATAATTTTCAATAAAAATAAAATACATGTTAAAAGTCTTAAAAACCCCTGTCTAAAATGCTACGCCTACGTCTACTAATTTGTTGGTTGATCCTAACTCTTTCAGCTTCGCGGTTCATTGCACGTCTTCTTTGAAAGGCGCGCACGCCTTTAAACAAATCTCTGCAACAAATAAAAAGACAGGAACGAAAACAGCAGGAACACACAGTCAATAAATATAAAACTTCAATCAAAGTTCAAACGCTCTTCTTAACAAGAATCAGTGTCAGAAAAATTTATAAGCTCTGGCCGGAAAAACTCTTCTGCCGACTTTTGACATTAAAGTCGAAACAGGCGGGATCAACTCTTTTTCCAGGAAATATTGCTGCTTCTGCTGACTTTTAACATTAATGTCAAAACAGGCGGGATCAACTCTTTTTCCAGGAAATATTGCTGCTTCTGCTGACTTTTGACATTAATGT